>JAOXYA010030228.1:0-13029 GCA_028565675.1 Sorex palustris
ATGGTGGTGGAAAATGGGCACTGGTGGAGGGAGGGGTATCTGATCATTGTATAATCGAAACCCAAGCACAAAAAATTCTAAATCTACAACTGTACCTCATGGTGTTTCACTAATTAAAAAAATACAAAAAAAAAATCTTCCTCCTCATACCCTATGGTGCTCAGGAGCCACTCCAGGCTTAGTGTTCAGGGGACTTCTTCTGACAGTGCTCGGGGATCTCGTGGTGTTGGAGGTTGAACCCAGGCCTCCAGCATACAGTGCATGCACTCAGCCTTTTGAAGGGCCAGCCCCTCAAGATTTACTTTTTGTATTCTAGTCTTCAATAGTTTGCAATTTGTTTGGATATAGTTTCTTTTTCTTTTTCCTTTTCTTTTCATCATAGGTTTTGTGTCATACCCAGCAGTGCTCAGGGCTGACTCCTGGCTGTGTGTTCAGGATGTTTCCTGGTGGGACTCAGATGACTATCTGGGCTGCCAAGTCCCCCACTGTACTATCTCTCCAGCCCTGAATATAATTTTCTATTGGGTTTTTACTCAGATCCTTAAATGTATGTCTTCCACCACGTTTGAGATGTTTTGTTCATTATTTCCTTCTGCATCATTATTTCCTATCTTCTTTTCCAGAACTCCAATGACAAATATGTTAGACCATTACTACTGTTCCATTTATCACCGGAGTTTAGAGTGAGGTAGGGCACTTGCCTTGCATGTGACCAGTCTGGGTTCAATCTCCAACACCCCATATGGCCCCTTGATCCAGGAGTGATCCCTAAGCACAGAGCCAGGAGTAAGTCTGAGTATGGTCAGATGTGGCCCCGAAACCAAACACCCCAAAAATCCTATATTTACTGACTCTTCTAGTTGGATAATTTCTTTTGATCCTGGTTTTTAAATCACCGTCTCTTTTCCTCTGCCAAGCTACTGAACTTTTCCAGTTAACTTTTTGCTTCAGTTAGCATCTGTGTCTGCTTAAAATTCCCATTTAGCTCTTTTCTGTGGATTTTATTGCCTGCCAAGAATCTGCGTTCCTGTTCCTTTCGTGGCTATTGCCTCGAGTTGGTGGGAATGGCTGGGTTGGTCACTCCCAACGCCTCCATCTGTATCGTCTGTGCCCCTTTGGGGTTCGTTGAGATTTTCCTGCTTCTTTGTATGTAAGATGATTTTAAATGATATCTTAGTCAGTTTTAAGATCCTTCTGGGATGCTGGGTCCTGTTACAATCCTTCGGGGAATGCAGGTCCTTCTGTGGGAGCAGATAATTGTGCTGACTCAGTTCACCTCACAGATCCCAGCATGTCTTTTGTGAGCTGTGGGTTCAGCTGTTCCTATTTTCAAAGCCTTGTGGGGTGCTGGGATTGCTCTGTTTGAGCCTCTCTCCTGGCCCCTCCCTTTCCTCCCCACATTCCACCCCTTCTGAGGTGCATCACTCTTGCACTCTTGCAGAGACTTTGGTTTTAAGGGATCTTTGGAGATTTCCTCCATGCCTATCATTCTCTCCAACTTCCTCTCTTTTTTTTTTTTCTTTTTGGGTTACACCCGACGATGCTCAGGGATTATTTCTGGCGCTGCACTCAGGAATTACTCCTGGCCGTGCTCAGGGTACCATATGGGATGCTGGGAACCAAACCCAGGTCGGCCACATGCAAGGCAATGTCCTACCCGCTGTGCTATCACTCAAACCCCCTCTTCTTTCCTTTTTTTTTGTTGAGGGGGGAACCCCTTCCCCAGCAGTGCTGGGAACTCAGAGCTGTACCCCACAGATCTCTGAGGCTCATGCAATAGCACAGCGGTAGGGCGTCTGCCTTGCACAGGAACGGCCCGGCTGATTCCTCCGCCCCTCTCAGAGAGCCTAGCAAGCTACCGAGAGTATCTCGCCCGCACGGCAAAGACTGGCAAGCTCCCCATGACGTATTCGATATGCCAAGCACAGTAACAAGTGTCACAATGGAGACATTACTGGGCCTGCTCAAGCAAATCGATGAACAATGGGAGGACAGTGACGGTGACAGTGATTGTTTTATATATATGTGTGTGTGTGTGTGTGTGTGTGTGTGTGTGTGTGTGTGTGTGAAGCAAAATAGCTTTGTTGGAACTTATTTAGAAAGATATGAGGCAAGAGAGAGGTACGTGCTCAAGAGAGGGCAGAGCTTGTGCGGGGTGGAAATAGGCAAGACAAAGTGACAATGAGTGAGCTCCGTGTTCAAGGGAGAACCTTGGGCTTTAGTAGCCATCACTGCAATAGGACAGCGAGGAGGGCATTTGCTTTGCACGTGGCCAACCCGGGCTGGATCCCCAGCATCCCATAGAATCCCCTGAGCACCACCAGGTGTGACCCCAAAAGCAAAAAAAAAAAAGCAGCCATCATTGTCGTGAGACCTCAATAAGCTCATTGATAAGAAGCATACGGGGCACTGAAAAAAAAAAAGCAGCTCCAGGGGCTGGAGTGATATCACAGTGGGTAGGGCGTTTGCCTTGCACGCGGCTGACTCGGGTTCAATTCCCAGCATCCCATATGGTCCCCTGAGCACCGCCAGGAGTAATTCTTGAGCGCAGACCCAGGAGTAACCACTGTACATTGCCGGGTGTGACCCCAAAAAGCAACAAACAAACAAACAAACAAACCCTTTGTGTTTCTTAGTGTGACTTCTTGTTTTAGTGTTTTAGCACATCCTGTGGTGCTAGGGGGCTGGAAGGGGGTCCCTGCTATTCACCACTGGAGGTGCAGGCCTTGCAGTTCTATCCTTAGGGGCTGGCACTACTGAAGGACCACATTCCCCCCCTCCACCGCCACACTGGGGTGTTTTTTGGTGCCAGGGCCTGGACTTGGGGCCTCCCTGCTCTGCCACTAGAGCCAGCTCACCCACCCAAGTGGTTAGTTTTATGGTCTCTTTATTTCAGCATACATTCAGTAGCTTCTGTTTTTCCTTGAAAGAGAATTCATCTAATAATAGGATTTTTTCTTGGGGGGGTAATAACCCAGTGATACACAAGGGTTACTCCTGGCTCATGCAACTCTGAGGGTCTAATCTGACAGTGTGCTCGTGGTCGTGGTTTGGCAGTGACTTTTCACTGAGATTTTATCTGAGAACTCTGTGGGAGCACTTTGTTGTTGATTTTGGTGGTTTTTTTTCTTTTTTGGGTCACATCCAGTGATACTCAGGGGTTACTCCTGGCTCTGCATTCAGGACTTACTCCTGGCAGTGCCTGGGGGACCCTGTGGAATTCCGGGGATTGAACGTGGGTCGGCTACATGCAAGGCAATCTCCCTCCTTATTGGACTATCACTCCAGCTCCACCTGAAAGCACATTGAGGTCTCGCATGTGCCTTGTCCAGCACACAGCTGTCCTGCAGTAGTCACTCAGAGTGTCTGGCCATGACCGGGGCCACACAGCACTGTTTTTGCTTTTTTTTTTTTTTTTCATTTTTAAGCCGTGCAGACACTGTGCGTTTTGGCCCGGACCCTCAGGATGGAGATGTGGTCAGGGCGTTCTTTCCAGGAAAGTCTGTCTTCCTCCTTCTGGGTCAGGCCGGGGCAGCTGAGACTGGGATGGTTGGAGGTTTCTGGGGGAATGTTCACGTGCTTATTACTCTGGGGATAAGAAATTGATCAGAAATAGGCATTTGCTCATTCCGGTGACCAAAGCATTTGGCTTTGATCCTGCTTCCTGGTTACAGTTCCCTCAACCCTCGGGATTTCCCGAGGAAGAACAGTGGGGATAGGACAGTGGCAGAGTCTGCTAAAATATGTGGTCTCTGTTCCTAGTTCCTAAAATCCTTTCAAAACCGCAACAATGAAGTGACTCTTGTTATTTAGAACACAAACGAGGCTGATGCCCGTGAGGAAGGACTTCAGCAAACACCTGAGGTTAGGAATTGGGGATCAGGGAAACCAGCCAGGAGCCCACCACCTGGTCTGGGCAGGGTGGAAGGTCTGGAAGCTTCCCAAACTCGCAGGCATAGCGAGCTGCTGGCTTTGGGGTCATGCCGGGGGTGGTGAGAGGCGACCTGGCAGCCCGCACCCCCCCACACCTCGGGCC
This sequence comes from Sorex palustris, assembly GCA_028565675.1. NCBI lineage: Eukaryota > Metazoa > Chordata > Mammalia > Eulipotyphla > Soricidae > Sorex > Sorex palustris. The sequence goes on from JAOXYA010030228.1 coordinate 4,037, forward strand.
CCGCCTCTTTCTCTTCCCGCTGGCTAGATTAGATCCCTTTGGTTCCGTTTTCTAGGGGGTCACACACCAGTCCTGCTCAGGGGTTATTCCTGGCTCTGCACTTAGGACTTGAACGTGGCAGTTCTCAGGGGACCATATGGGTTATGGGGATTGAACTTGGGTCATGTCCAGCCAGTGTGTTCTCCTCCTGCCTGCTCCAGGCCCTGCTTTGGCCTGTCTAGAGGGTACGGGTGTGCAGAGAAGCCTGTGCATGGCATCTGCCCCCTGAGCCATCCCGCCTGGAACCCCACCCTGTCTCCCTGGGATTTGGGACTGGGCGTCTTCCGGCTCTGCTGTGCCTGTCCCTGCTCCCCGCACCCACTGCGAACAGCCGCTCCCTAACACCGACCCCGGCCACTCTCCACCTGCACCCACCGCCCTGACCGGAACCCCCCCCCCCCATGCCTCCATTCAGCTTCCTCCCTCCCACAAGTCACCCAGCACCCCTGATGGCCTAAAACCTAAAAAGGTGACCCTGGCCTTGACGAACCCCTCCTCCCTTCCAGGGCCCCGCCCTCCCCCTGCCCTACACACCACCTGGAGCTTTGCCGGTTTTCTCGGCCTCCGCCCTCAGTATATCTTTCGCTGTCTGGAACTGCTGGTCTCCCCCGACCTTGAAACGGTCTCCGCTTCCTCCAGTCTCTAAAGTCACAGCTGGGGGTGCCTTGTCCAGTGGGCTGGCCGGGAGGGGGCAGGGAACAGTGGGGAGAGGCGTGGCTGCACGGGTGTGATGGTGGAGGGTGGCTTCTCGGGGACCAGTAGACTGGGAAGCGGGGTGGGAGCTGACTTCCAGTCCTGCTTCTGAGTGGGCTGCAGGGCCGGGCAGGGGTGCGGGGTGGGGGGCGGCTAGGGGTTACAGCTGTCCCCTCGCTGCCCCTCATGGTGCTGGAGGACCTTGTGCCCAGCAGGGTCGCCCCGCACAGGGCTGTCGGTGGCCCACATTTCCAGCACAGGCATGGCCACCACCTGCCCAGCCAGTTCTCCAGAGTTTCCATGCTGCAGCCCCCCTCACCCACGCAGAGGCTGGGCCAGGGCCCGGGGGTGGCCCTGTGCCTCCCTCCTTGAACCCTGGAAGCATCTACCTGCCTTCCAGTTCAGGCCCCCGTGGCTTCCCCATGTCACCTCATGCCCTGGAACTCCCACCCCTGGGGTCTGAAAAAAGTGAGTCTGAAAAAAAGCTGAGGTTCTGGGCTGCAGTCTCCCCTCTCCCCTCAGGCCTGGTCCTTCTGCTACTTGCATGTGATGGGCCAGAGAGCTTCACAGATACTGGGGTCCCAAGCCAGGAGCCCCGGGACTCAGAGGTCAAAGTTCTCTTGTCCCGCATGAAGAATGGGCCAGCTGTGTCCCCCTGGGCCCACTAACTCTCCCCAGGGGGCACCTGGTGTGGAGCCAGCATGGACTCGGCCCGACACCCAGTGGCACGCCTCCCTCTCTCAGATCGCTGGGTGCCGACCTGGGTCCTCTGCACCCAGGTTGGCGCCAAGCACATGGTGCTACTCGGGCCTTGCGTGCAGGGCCTGCAGGCTGCCTGGTAAGCATCAGGTGCCTGCACCGTCTCCCTGCCCAGGAGACTCTCCCTAGGGCACTGAGACTCCAACAGCCCCTCCCCCCAAGTCCCGTGAACCTCCAAACAGCGTTGTCCCAGTGCAGGCACCGCCTCTCAGGGACTCTGCAACACTCCCCCCCACACACACACCCCAGAACCACTCAATCCGCCTGGCTGCAGGGACAGGAGACTGCCCTCGTCCCAGTTGTCTGCCCTCTGGTCCAGGCCACGGGCCCAGCATGGCAGGGAGTGGAAATGGGGTGCCAGCAGATTGCAGGCAGAAGGTGTGCTTCCCGAGCCTGCTCTGGCGGTGGCATTGCCCAGTGGACTGAGGAAGGGCAGGAGCTCCCCCCACACCAGTATCCACATGGTGGGGAGAGGGTTAAGGGCCCCCCGCCTTGACACCCAGAGAGTAGCTCCCCGCTGAGCCCGCACGGCCACCTGGTATAGCGAGTGGGGAGACATTCAGCTGTTGGGGCGCAGGACACTGTGCTGTCACCCCACCTCAGGCTGGGCTGAGGAACCCTGGCTTGGGGATTCCATTTCCAACGCAGGACCCTGCCTCATGGATTCCTGTGGTCCCCAGGCTGACATCCCATCCTCCCTCTCACCCCACCCACTCCGCATCCCCAGGGGCTGCTTATCTCTGAGCATCTCACCCCCCCAAATATAGGCTAGTAGAGATCCAAGTTAGAAAAACTTGTTTTTGTTTTTGTTTTTTTGAGTGCCTCCCTGCTGCGTGCAGAGATCACTTCCGCAGGGCTACGGACCATATTTGATGCTGGGAACTGAACCCAAGGTGGCCTCATGCAAGGCATGTATCCTCCTGGCCTGCCCGCCGCTCTCCAGAAAAGCAGTTTCATCATTGACATCACCTGGGAAGACACACACACACACACACACACACACACACACACACACACACACACACAGAGGCCGACCACATCCGCAGCAGTGGGTCCAGCTGCTACGTGTGAGGCACCTGAGACTTAAGGACCAAACAAGGTCGCAGACCGTCGGCACCCACAGAGGGTCCTGGGTGCTGGGTAGGAAGACCTGTGGGTGGGGTCTTCTACTGTACCCCTAAATGCACCTTCTCACTCCGGCTCTGGGCCCCAGCGGGTCCAGGAAAGAGATGAGGGATGCCTCGTCCATCTGAACATAGAGTCCGTTCTCCACAGAGACGAATCTGCCGCGGGCTGTGGCGTACAGCGCTGCCCGGGCGGCAGGAGGAGGTGGTGGCGGCAGGACCCAGGGCCCCGGGTGCAGGGCTGTGGGGAAGCTGGATTTGGTGCTGAGGCTGGCAGAGGGCAGAGGGAACGAGGTCTGGAAGGTTCTGCTGGCTGCCTGTGGGGGAGAGGCCGAGTGAGCTCTGCCTCCACGGCCCACCCCATCCCATCCCGATGCAGACGCATCCCCTCATCCTCACCCTCACCTGCTGTGGTGTCCGGGGCTGGCTGTGGAGTAGCTGGGGGTCTCGAAGGGACCCGGGAGTGTGTTGGGGTGTGGCAGGGCCTGCAGGCGGCTCCCACCGATGCCTTTGCCGATACAGAAGGTGGAGGAGGTAGATGCAGCCGAGGAGGAGGGCCCCGGTCACCCCCCAGATCCCGGCCAGGTCTGCCCGCAGTCCAGAGGCAGGAGAAGGCGCAGGAAGCCCTAAGCAAAAAGAGAGCATAAGAGGGTGGCGGTGCCTGGGCCCCCATGTCCCCCTGAGCTGCCCACCTGGGTCAGTGCTGAGCCAGCTGCTCCCACAGGCCTCCTGGGAGCCCTCGGGAAAGGAGACAAACTTGCAGCAGAAGGTGGTGTTGGGGCCGAGGCTTCTGCCCTCTGATCCCTTCAGGGTCAGGGAGATGCTGCTTCTGGTCTCCCAGCGGGCCTGGCAGTCAGGGTCCCAGTGCCAGGTGCCCGACTCAGGGGACAGCACGGCCAGCTTGGTCCCCTGAGCAGTCTCCGACTTTCCGCAGCTCACAGTCACCAGGGAGAGCGATCCAGACCCCAGGAAGCCACAGTGGACGGTGAAGGACAGGCTCTCGGCCTCCATCTCAACCCGCATCCAAATGTCGGGGGTCCCTGAAGAATACAGGCGTGGGGAGGTCCAGGCCTGGTCCCGGCCTGCCCGCCCCGGTTTCTGCTGCTGCCCCTTACCAGCCGTGATGCAGAGTGTCAGCAGCGCCGCAAGTGGGAGCAGCGCCAGGGGCCTGTCCATGGCCGCCCGGGCCTGGCTAGCACGGCACAGGCCCAGCAGCCGCCAGCCCGTGCTCCCTTAAACCACACTTCCTTTCAGTCAACCTCAGCGTGGGGGGCAGGACCCAGCGCTCCCTCCTTTGTGAGGTGACAGCCCGAACCAAGGCTTCCTCTTCCCGGGGCGTGGCCTCCTGTGAGCTGGGGGCTCAGGCCTCGCCCGGTCAGCGGGGAACTAGGCCCCCGCAGGCCAAGCCCTGGGCAGGGCCTAAAGTGGGGCTGTGGCAAGAACCATCTCCCCGGGAGGAGAGCTCAGATCCAGGCTGCGCCAGTTAAGGGAAACACACAGGGCAGAGAAGGGGCGAGCTGAAAGCGGGCAGAGGGGAGCGTCGCCTTGGGTGAGCCCTGGGTCATGAACGTGCAGTGGCGGAACAGCAGGCCACAGTGAAATGTCTGTTTTGGTTTCAGGACCAACACCCAGTGGTGCTCAGGGGTGACTGCTGGTGAGTCTGGGGGGAAGGTACATGGTTGCGGGGACCAAACCTCTCCCAGCCTTGTGCAAGGCAAGGGTTCTACCCACTGAGCTCTCCAGCCCCATAGTAAAAAGGCTTCTGAATGCAAAGCACCAAAATAAGTGTGGTTTCTGGCAGTGCTTGTCCATTTCTTGTTGCATTTCTTGAGGAAAAGGGGTGGTGAGTGGAAACAGCTGACACAGCCAAGGTTGGGGGCAGAGGTATAGTAGGAGTCACCTTCCGCTTACATTTCCGGTGAAATCTCATTGGTTCTGCGGTGCTGAAAACGGCCCCTGTGGTGAGCACTGTGCGGAGGATTTGGCTGGCGCCAAGGTCTAGTGATGCAAGCACAGACAAAGTGGTGATGCACCCACAAGAATCTTCCTGCTTTGGGGTGACTGACAGAGTGCAGGAAGTGGGGAGGGGTTGGCACTGGCGCACATCTTGCCCTGCCCTCATTGCCTGTCGGTGCTCAGGATCTGTGGCCAGCCCAGGTCTATAAAGTGACACAGCTACTCCTTTCTTTTCTGCACAGATCTCAGATGTGGGAAAGGCCACTTGGGCTCTTGTGTAAGTAACAGAATACACAGTAACACGGAATGTAGACTCTGTGCTAAATTTAATCGGAGTGACTCACAAATTGGTTTCGCACATGTCCTTTTTAGGAACGAAAGCTCTTCCCAGCACTGTGAGGCTACTGCAATGAGCCAGGATGCGACCCCGGTGAAGCTGCAGCTCCGGAACCCGCAGTTACCAGCAGGGCTGAGCTGCTGCTCACACACACAGTTAAAAAGCTGGAATGCAATGAGCAGGTTTGTGCCCAGTGGGAAGAAGTGCTGTTTCGGGGTCAGGCGCCCCCTTGTCCTGGCAGAGGTGATGCTGATGGCTTTTCCCTACACCCTCAACCTCTCCCCTGGTCCAACCTCGAATCTGTGTGTTTGTCTTGGGCCCTGCATGGCAGTATTGTGGGAACCATGTGGTGCTGGGGAGCAAACCCAGTGCTCCTGTGGGAGAACATGCACTCAGTCTCCTTAGCCCCCAGGCGAAATCTCCTTCCTTCCAGTTTGCTGGGACTCAGGCTTCCACTGCCTGCTTGAAGCCCTTGCCAGGTTCTGTGGGTTCTTTCATCATTCGCGGCTTCTTCCTGGCCGCACACATCACTGTGTCTTTCTACTGTCCCAACTCAACACACTAAGGATTTTCACATCATATGCATTTAAGAATAATTTTAATTTGGGGTTCTTTTTGGGCCATAAACGGAAGTGCTCACGGATCCCTCCTGGCAGGACTGGGGGGTTAATACGGGGTGTCTGAGGTTAAACCCAGTTCACCACATGCAAGACAAACACTCTACCCGCTGTACTATTGCTCCAGTCCCTAAGAATGATTGGGCTGTTTCTAGGATAGAAATGATCCTAGTAGTCATTCAAAAGCGTTATCTGGTAGAAAGCTGTCCCCTGTAAGGCACTGGTTGGCGGTGCGGTATAGCACAGAGGCTCCAGGCTCCAGACCCTTCCAGGCTGAGGCTGACTGGGGTTGGGGTGGGGATGGGGTGGTGTGCAAGTGCATGTGTATGTGATTCTAACCATGCCCCAAACACTCACAGGGTCCTGCAGGAAAAACAAATGCTTCTAAATTTTACAGATCAAAGTATAATCAAGCGGAGGCTGTGATGATGGTAGACGCCCCCGTTTGATCCCTGGTACCTCATGGTGCTCTGAGCACCTCTGGCTAATCGGGGTAGTTCCTGCCACCAGCAGGCCTTAGTGGCCCCAGACCCCCTGAGTACCTTTTGGCCTTGGGATAAAGCTACTTCTTGTTATTGTTTAGATGAGACTGGTGGCCTCAGTGGGCCCCTAATGTGTTCATAGTTTACCTTGAAGATTGGCATCTAAAGGTCAGAGGTTGTGTACAACTGTTACTTAATACGACGGGCTTCCTGTCACAGGATGGTGTGGTCTAAACCACCACAACCCCTGTAAGAACATTATTTTTTTTGTGGGGTCACATCTGGTGATACACAGGGGTTACTCCTGGCTCTGCTCTCAGGAATTACCCCTGGTGCTCAGGGGCCCATATGGGATGCTGGGAATCGAACCCGGGTTGGCCACGTACAAAGCAAATGCCCTACTCACTGTGCTATTGCTCCAGCCCCTCTAAGAATACTATTTACACCGACTTGTTTAAAAATCTAAAAGAATTTCAGGGAATTTTTTTATTTTTTAACTCATCTAACATCTGGTTCTGTATGTTTTTGAGAAGTATTTTTTCCATACTAATGAAGGGAAAATTAATGACAAGTGGGGGTTGGAGCGACAGTACAGATAGTAGGGCACTTGCCAGGCACGCAGGTGACCCTGGTTCTATCCCAGGCCAAGTGGTCCCCAAGCCCTGCCAGGAATGATCTCTGGGCATTCCTGGGTGTGGCCCCAAAACAAAACCAAAAACTGATGGGGTATGGTGCCGCCAGCAGGTCAACCTGTACCTGTGAGGCGAGTGCATCAGCAGCCTGATGGTGCCTTCAGACTTCTAGATTGCTGCTGTACCTTTGGCCAGACCCCAACAACTTGGGGCCAAGTTTACCAAGAAAGTAAATGGTCAAAAGTTAGGTATGTGGGAAACACACCCACAAACCACCTCCAGCACAGCTATATAATTGGAGGCAAGGCCTCTCTGATTCCTGATCAAACTGCTTAAGGGCCATGATCCCAGAGACTCAGAAACAAATCTCAGAACCCAGCAACTTTTGGCAGAAATGCGTCTGGTCCCCGTAGGTTACCGGGCCACCCCAGGTGGGAAAAGGTTTCATGCCTTGACCTGTTCCCCCTGGCGGCCCAGTGGCTGCCATCCTCCAGAGGCCACTGGACAGTCAGGTTTAGGCCCGCAGTGACAAGACACGCAAGGCCTCATGGGATGGGGGCAGAACCGACCCTTTCCTCCCCGCCCCAACAAGACCCCACAAATGGCCTCTCTGGCTCCTGATCAAGCTGCTTAACAGCCATGATCCCAGAAACTCAGGAACAAATCTTGGAACCCAGTAGGTTTTGGTAGAAATCCCTCCAGATTTAATTGCTAAAATTTCAAAATTCCAAAATCACACGGCCACTACTGCGGCCGCGCGACATCATGTTATTCATAACCAGCAACAGAAAACAAATTGCCTACGGTTGCCTTTTGGCAGATCTGAGTGTTGGAGTAAAATCCCAAATAATAATGATGGGTCTAGTGTCAAAATATTGAATGTAACAAAAGTAGAGAGAGAGAGTAATGTGAAAATTATCTGCTCCACAGGTAGGGGGAGGGTGTGGGATGAGGGGTATACTGGGGTTTTTGGGGGTGGAAAATGGGTACTGGTGAAGGGATGGGTGTTTGATCACTGTTATAACCAAGACTTAAATCCGAAAGCTTTTTAATTGCTCTCACGGTGATTCAATAAATAAATTTATAAAAAAGAAAAAGGTGGGGTTCATGACCAATTCAATCAGCCTAATCAAAGGATGAATAAATAGCAATACTCCTACATTAAAAAATGATAAAATAAGCAACTTTCTACTTCAAATTTTTTAGCTACTATTTGAAAAATGTTTCTCACATAGAGATCACTAAAATATTCTTAGAGGGAAAAAAAACCCTAAGCTGGTATTTTTCACTTTTAACCATTTTTGGCCGGCTGAAGAGATTCCTTCCTTCCTTTTTTTTTTTTTGTTTTTGCGTCACACCTGGAGATGCACAGGGGTTACTCCTGGCTCTGTGTCTCTGCACTCAGGCAGTGCTCAGGGAACCATATGGGATGCTGGGGATCGAACTTGGGTCGACCGCGTGCAAGGCATACATCCTACATGCTGTGCTATCACTCCAGCCCCTAAGAGATTCCTTTCAATCAGCCCACCCTCCTCCACCATCACACATGGTGGGGGAGACACATAAGTGGCCTCCTCCCTTTCCAAAGCCCAGTCATCAGCATTTCAAACACTACTTCATTAGCTCAACCATTACACTGCAGTGTACAGACAAAAAAAAATCACAAATTTTTCTGTAAGGTTTCAAATGCTTAACTGATAAGGACAGTGTGTCAGGTTGTGCTCTGGAGTCACATGCTGACTGCACGTTCAGTCGATGGGTCAGGTTTGGAGATGGTGCCGATCCCTGACGTCACAGTGGCTTGACAGGAGGCTCTGCACCTCCAGGAAGCCTTCCCATGCAGCTGAGTGGCACGTGGGGTCCAAAAGTGAGCCACTCAGGAAAAAGGATACAAACTGCCAGTTTCTATAAGGCCTTAACCTAGCATCACCCCCCTTCATGGCTGGCTGGGTGCCGGGGGCAATCCCAGGCCCGCAAGCTTCATGGAGCCACACCTCGGTCCCCTCTGCTAATCACTCTAGCTCACAGTGGAGGCTCTAGACCCATACTCAGTTACACGCAGCCAGGCATTTGTATTTAGGGAGTAAGGTAGAAGTCATGTTGGCAGATTTTGAGACGGGGGGGGGGGGAGCTCCCCCGCCTCACATTGGGGCTGTGTGGCTGAGCAGAGAGCCCACGCTGACAGCTCCCACATTCCTCTTTTGGCCTGGGAGCACCTCAGCTGGGCTGGTGGTGAATGAACGCGATCCCCTTCCCCTCAGGGTCCTTTTGATGTCAGTGGGCCCCACGGGTGACTTATGTGAAGCGGGGAGGAGAAAGACAGTCACTTTCTCCCCACCCGCCTCTGCCACTCG
>JAOXYA010030254.1:0-13028 GCA_028565675.1 Sorex palustris
TGTTGTATTTTCTGAGGAACAGTTCTTCTCCAGTGTCGAAAATAGCATGATATGATTGATGCCTTCTTGTGTCGGTAAGACCAGTGATGTCGTACTTGATCTTTACCGCTTGTACCATCAGGTCCTTGATGGATGCATCCGATACCAGTATACATGCGTTGAAAGTACAGTCATTTTTGTCCTTTTTTTGACAGCCTACTTCAGACCTGAGATTTTATCAGTCTCTCCTTTATATATTAATCACAATATTAATAATAATTATATTATTAATATATTAATAAGAATATAATGCTTAATTATATACGTACTCAACATTTTTATAAATTCATATAGATTGACATCTACTTTTTTGGTAACCTGGAAGATTAACTATTTAAATATATTATATTACATTTATTGAATCCAAACTAACATTTACCTTGATTTTATATATTTCTATTGATTTTTATTCCTGGACAATAATCACTCAAATAAATGATCATTTAATCAAGGGTCAGAATCACCTGGAAGAGACCTGAGCTATTTACTGATTATCAATTCTAAGATGAGGTGAATTTTGTAATTTTACATGTTTCCTAACAATGCTAAAACTTCTGGATCAGGAGCCAATTTTAGGAGCTTTTCTCTTCATCACTTCATCACTGGTCATCAAAGAAAAAACAAATTAAAGCTCAGTGAGATGCTATTTTAATCAGCTAGAGTGGCTAACACTAAAAACAGTGATGGCGAGAAATGCTTGATGTGGAACAAGTGGGACACATCATAATCAGTAGGGAACAAAGTGTTAGACTCCTCTAGAAGGATACTTGGGCATTTCTTATTTAGCTAAGAATTCACCTACCCTATGCTCAGCAATTTCTACTTTCATTTACTCAAGAGAATTTTAAGTATATATCCCCTAAGTGACTTGTACAAAATGTTTATTCCAATTTTGTTCATAATTACCAAGTATTATAAACGACTCAAAGGTTGACTAAGAAAAAAATGGATTAATAAATTGTGGTATGACCCATGCAATGTAGCATTGCAAGGTTACTGAACAAGTGATCTACTGATATACCTATTATCAATGATAAAGGTAAAAGGTAAAGGCCCTCCCGTTGATCATCGAATGATGGCCTTTAAAAATAGGAAGGTAAGCAAAGGAAATGAAAATGACTCAAAGAAATTAAGAACAGCAAAATCTTAGACAAAAACAGTTGTCCTATTTTCTGCCCAGAAGTCTAAAGGTTAGAATGAGTTGATCATTTTGTCCTTGCTTGATTCAGTTTTATAGATAACAGCTAAATAAAGGAAGGGGACAAACCAGGAAAGGATTTTATTGTTCTTTCTAGCACTCACTATTTTACAGCCCATTTTTCCCCTCTGTTCTCTTTCTCTATCAAAAGTTTCTTATGATACTGCAGACGTGATGGTTTCTTTAAGTTTATGAGTCTGCCATGTTCCAACTCGCCAGTGCTGTGCCATTAAATCTCTCTCTGAGCCTGTCACTGTATCTCCTATTTGACCGGTTCTCCAAGCAGCAGTGAAACTTAACTTCCATGATTACAGAATCACACTGTTTGGTTTCTAGTTTGGAGTGCACTGTAGCACTCTCCTCCCTTTGTTCATCGATTTGCTCAAGCGGGCCCAGTGACATCTCCATTGTGAGACTTGTTGTTACTGTGTTTATTTGTTATTGCTTGTTGTTACTGTGTTTGGCATATTGGATAGATCAAGGGTAGCTTACCAGACTTTGAGTTGTGGGTGAGATACTCTCGGTAGCTTGCCAAGCTCTCCGAGAGGGGCAGAGGAATTGAACCTGGGTTGGCCAGGCAGGCTGCATGCAAGGCACATTCCCTACTGCCATACTATCGCTGTAGCCCTTAAAGTGAACTAGAAAAAATAAAGTTAATCTATGGAATTAGAAATAACTTAACCATGGAGTACATTAATTGAATGAAAGTGGTATAAAGTACTGAAATCTGTTACTAACTGACTGTATATTAATTGGGATGCTGATTGCTGATACATTTACTGAATCACTTTGAACTGTGAAATTAAGATAAACACCATGTACTATACTTAAGTTTGCTCTCACTAACACCAAACTAATTTGATATTGACCTTATTGTATGGGTATATATGGGGGAAATAAAACTAAGGACATTGACTATTCCCCTAGTTTTCCAGGTGCTAAACTAAGGTTGATAGCCGGGAGCTATAATCTGGCCAGATAGTTTTCCAGGATGAGCATCAGAAATAATCCCGGAGGTGTTATCATAAATTTGTACGCAAATTCAGTTTGCCTGATGTTTTCCAGGCCTTTGTTTTTCCCTTGCTTTTGTTCTTCACTAATTTTCCACTGCTAATCTCTGCTTTTGGAAGTAAACAGAAATAAAGCCATGTCTTCAGATGCTGGGTGCTTTCTTAATTATTTATATTCATTACATACAAGGCTTCAAGATCTAGACTTGCAACATTATGGCATAACTGAAGTACTAGGAAAACTCACTGCTTTGATGATGAGCTCAAAAGCCACTCATTGTCCAAGGGCTTCTCTTAAAACTACTCTAAATTTAAGCTGGTGAGATAGTTCCGAGGATTGAAGTGCATACTTCACATATGCATGCTTTGTCTTTGGTCGTGGAGCAGGGTGAGAGGCACTGGAGTAGTAAAATCCAACCTTGCAAAGCAGCCCTGAAGTGAAACCTCACAATAGGGAATAAATGGGCAGAGACAGCAAACCAGCGTGCCTGCATCATGCTCCCAGCCTTGAGCCTCACTCGATCGCCCAGTCATGTATACCTGAAATGCAGAAACCATCACATACACTTTAAGCAAATCATTCTAACCTCAACATGTAGCCTTGAAAGAGATTGGACTGGGGCAAAGTAGAGAGAAAAAAGTGATAGGACGATAGTGTTAAGCTCTATGTGATTGGACCTCCTGTGAGCTAAGGTCTTAAAAATGTGTGCATGTGGCAAAAAAAAAAATGAGCTGTGATCAACTGCTGCCAGGTTTTCTACATGCGCTCGTCCCCCTTTACCCCACAACCAGGCTCCTCCCTGGACCCAGTGCAGAACGTGTCCAGGCATATTGGGGATAACTGTTTCCCAGCATTTGGTAATGAGTTTTTTGGTAGAAAATAAAACCAATTATGGTCTAACTTTGCCAAGTAGCCTAAAAGCATGAAGATATCAGCCAGACACAGAAACTGACACAATACCTAGGTAAGGGTAGATCCCCTTTAAAAAAGAAGTTTCAAGAGAAACAAAGACTGATAAAGAATTTGTTAGTTACTATCAAGAGTACAAGGCATTTTCAGTTTGCTTCTCCCATCCTGGGAGGATCCTCCCAACACCCTTCATTTGGTGCTCCCTTCTCTATCTGAGCTGCCTTTTCCCCTAGCATGATTTTTGCCTTTCTTGAAGGCCATTTTTGCCTTTGCCGGAGCAATACCTTCTACCTGAGATGCTCTTCCCAAGATTTTCCATCAACTGGTGTTTCATTCCTCATGCCCCAGCTCGAATGGTACCTCCCGCCCCTGCCCACAGTTCCTCCCTACAAAGTGTGAGCTCTGTCCTCCCCCTTCTCTGCACTCGTGTTTTTTTGTGGTGATTTAGCCTCTCTCCAGGTTCATTGTGCTGTGTCTAGCTTCTAGACCAGAAAGACCCAAACATAGTTGACCCACTGACTACTTTTTAGGAAGAAAATTACTTAGCGCTCCCTGGATATCTACCTTCTTCAGGGAACAATCATAAAGTGCCTCCTAATTGCACCGAGGCTACCAATAGACCCCTGGATGGCTCCAGTGTCCCCATAGTGGGGAGTTATCTCCGACTTCGAGAGAGCAAGGGTTCGGTTTGCTCTTGTCTGCTGCTTCTTCCAAATGTTCAGTCCCGTGCTTGGCAGTAGTGGCTCCCAGGGACTCATTGTGGAATAAAAGAAGCCGAAGCCTTGTCAGTCTCTCCCCAGGCATCAGTGGCTGGGCACAGAGCCCATGGAGAGGGTACCGCCAGGGTGTGTGAAGGGCCGTATCCCTCTCCCCTAGTCCAAGCACTCTGGAAGGAAATAACAATGAACAGGCCCACGTCTGAGGAGGAAGAGGCTCTCCAGGTAAGTCTGCTGTATCCCTCTGGGCTGTTGATAAGGCGGCAAGTAGGAAGATGCTGCTTTCCCAGCACATCCCTGGCCCAGGCCTGGGGCTAGTCAAACATGTCTGGTGGCATGAGGCTGTGATTTGGCTACAAGTGAGTGGAAGCTGGTCTGTCATGAGCCCAGGATTGACTCTCCCAGTTGCTGACCCTGTTTTCACCAGAGCAGTGGTTGCTGTCCACCCTGCCATAAGGTCCAAGCCCCCTCCCAGAGCCACGCTGACCCCTGACCTTAATCCTGGGGTGCTAGCAGGGACCATTTTGTGTCCTGACTGCCATCCTTCCCACCTTTTATTTCTTCCTTTCCTTCTCTTTTCTTTCCTTTTCATCCTCGGAACACTCAGCTCTAAACTCTCCCTTCATCTCAGCATTTGATTTTCAGGGAACCACAACAGTCCTGGTCTTTGTTAGCATTGCACGCTTGATTTGGGACTCAGGGAAAAGTTTTCTAATTATTTAGTAGAATGGCAAATTGCACCTGTACGAGATCGGGTGCAGTCAATGAAATCCATGAAATGAGAAAGTAAGTTTATCACTTGCAGGAGGATTTGTTATTCATTCTGAATGTTGGCTTGATGTCAAGTGACACCGAACTGATCACAAGTAAAAGTTTGAATTGTTTTGTACAAAACAATGCATAGCAGTCCAAAAAGACAAGACAAAAAGCCAAGTCTGTAAACAGTTCAGTCTTGTGTGCATTCCTAGCTCACTCTCCAGTCCATTTGGTGAACAAATGGGACTGCTTAAGAGGTGCTCTTGGAATTTTGAGTCAAGTAAACAGACTTATTACACAAATAACAAGACAAGAGGCAGTCAGGATTTTAATATTCGTGAACCCCCTCGATTCCATGACTGCATTCTCAGGTTAGAGTGAAGCAGGTGAGGGGTTAGAGCATTAGTACAGTGAGGAGGGCATTTGCCTTATATGCGGCTGACCTGGGTTCAATCTCTGGCATCCTGTCTGGTCCCCCAAGCACCGTCAGTAATTCAGCAAATCAGTAAATCACCCCAAGAACCATTCAGTAATTCCTGAATGCAGAGCCAGGAGTATCCCTGAGCTTCGCCAGGTGTGACTCAAATGGAAAAAAGAAAAAAAGGAAAAAAGAAAAGAAAAAGAAGCAAAGCAGGTGGATGTGGATCTTTTGTCTGCAACCTGAGAGCGTTGTCCAGCAAACATCCCTCCTCAAGGATTAGCTAACTCCTCAGGGGGCAGTTCTTTTTTTTTTGGCTTGCCATTTATTTATTAGGACCCAAACTCCTGGAAGGTAAATGTTTATTTATAGAGCCTTCAGCTAAATAATCAGCTGGGCTTTGTGCAAGCATCTACATTCATTCATTCATTCATTCAGCCACTCTCTGTGGAGGCCTCCCAGGAGCCAGGCTGGGTTCACAGCATGAAGCAAAGTGCCTCTGAAGAGAAGTTCAGCTCCTCCTAAAGGGGCCTTCCCATGGAGGTTGAGAGTGGGCAGGAAATACATCATTTCTTACATGATGCACAGCATCATGTCAAGGTGTGAAGCTGATGAGGAGTGATGAGAGTTCAGAGCATCACTGTTTCGTAAGGATAGTCAGGGCAGATCTCTCTGTGGAGGTGACACTTAAGAAGGAACCTGAAGGAGATAGCAGCTAGGAAACAGTACAAAGGCCCTGGGGTAGATGCATGACTGGCCTGGTGGAGGAGGATGAAAGGTAAGTAAGGAGGCCAGTTGAGTGAGGAGGGTGATGGAAGATGCTGAGGGGCAGATTGTGTACAGTGTCAAAGGCTGCTGTAGGGACTTTAGCTATTTTATGCATATCATCAGGGGATATTGGAGAGATTCATTTATTTTTCTTGACTTTTGGGCCACACCCGGTATGCTCAGGAGATACTCCTGGTTCTATATTCAGGGATGTCTCCTAACAAGCTTGGGGGACCATGTGGGATGTCATCAAACCCCGGTCAGCTACGTGCAGGGCAAACACTCTACCAGTTGAGCTATTGCTCTGGCCCCCGGGGGAATTTTTGGCCTGTTTGCTTTTGGCTTGGGGCCACACCTAGGAGTACCCAAGACGTTCTCACTTTGTGCTCAGGGATCACTCCTGGCAGTGCTTGGGGGACCATACGCCATGCTAGGAATTAAACCAGCGTTGACTACATGCAAGGCAAATGCCTTAAACACTGTTCTATCTCTCTGGCCCCTAATATTGGAAGGATTTGAGCATAGGAGCGCCAAAGCTAGTTGAGGTTTTAATGGGATCTCCCCAACCCTCTAGCTGCTGCTGGAGCAAAGACTGGGAGGCAAGCAAGCCAGGGCTGAAGCAGGGAGCCCAGCCACAGGACCAACAAAGAGACAGGTGCAGCTGGCTGCTCACAGGTGGACCAACCAGCAGGGATGCTGAAACTCAGTGGGAACAAATGTCTTCCTAGTTACCGTCGCATAGTAACTATTTTATTTTATTTTTATTTTACTTATTTATTCATTTTTGCTTTTTTGAGTCACACCCGGTGATGCTCAGGGGTTACTCCTGGCTATGCACTCAGTAATTACTCCTGGCAGAGCTTGGGGGACCGTATGGGATGCCAGGAATAAAGCCTGGGTCGACCAAGTGCAAGGCTCTGGCCCCTAGTAACTGTTCTAAAGACTGCTATTCTCTGCTCTTTTTCATTCTCGTCACCTTTAGGTAGAGAGTTTGTTCCTCTTTTATTTTTTGGTTTTTAGGGTCCACACTTATTGGTGCTCCAGCTGACTCCTGGCTCTGTGCTCAGGAATCTCCCGGCAGGCTCTGGACACCAAATGCAGTGCTGGGATCCAACTTGGGCCACACCACTCAAGGCAAGTGCCCTACCCAAGTACTAGGTTTCTCGCCCCCATGTTCTCTTTCGCACATGGGGTTAGGGGAATGCCTCCCCGAGTTGCTCAGAGCTACGCAGACCCACTTCCAGGGATTCTGAGCCTGACTGTGAGGTGCTCAACTTGGAGATGCAGTACCGCTAGGGACCACCAGGGCCACAGCCAGCTGTGCCTGGATGGAACTAGGGGCCTCTTCCTGCCAGGCATGTACTCCAGCCCTTTGAGATGTCTCCTTGACCCTATGGCTATTTTCCAGAGTATGTGTGCGTCTATTTCGAGTATGTGTGCGTCCATTCTGAGTATGCGTGTGTCTAGCCCAAGTATGTGTGTGTCCATTTTTGAGTATGCATGTGTCCGTTTTGAGCATGTATATGTCCATTCCAAGTACATATGTGTCCATTCTGTGTATGTGTGTGTCTATTCCGAGTATGCGTTTGTTCATTCTAAGTACACATGTGTCCATTCTGAGTAAGTATGTGTCCATTCTGAGTACGTATATGTCCATTCCGAGTATGCATGTGTCCATTCCTAGTACGTATATGTCCAATCTGAGTATGCATGTATCCATTCCGAATATCCATGTGTTCATTCCGCGTATGTGTGTGTGTTCACTCCGAGTATGTTTGCGTCCATTCCGAGTAAATAGGTGTCCATTCTGAGTATGTATGTGTCCATTCCGAGTAAGAATGTGTCCATTCCTGGTATGGATGTGCTTAGACACTTCCCAGGGCACACTCGTAGAGCCTGGGGATTGAACCGGGCTCGGATATGTGCAAAGCCTTCCCTGAACCCTGGGTTGTCTTCTGGTCCCTTTGTCCATCTCTTTCCTCTCCCGTGAAGTAGAAATGACCCAGGCATGTCACCTGAAGCCCAGGGAAAGCATGTTTCCATGGATAAAACTCAGGGTGCACACGGTGTGAGCACTGAGGTTGGGCTCGCATCCTCTTCACAGCTCTCTCCCCTCCTGGAGTCCAGCGAGCAGATCCTTAGACACAATCCATCAGAGATGAGGTGCTTTCCATGACGAGGAAAAACAAAGTCTGCCTCGTGAGCAAAATCATCCATTGCCAAGGTACAGAAGGAACATGCCAAAAAAAATTTAAAAATCAGCCAGAGAGACCATATAGTGGGTAGGGTATTTTCTGTACACACGGCCAACCTGAGTTCAATCCCTGGAACCTCATGTGGTCCCCCAAGCTCACCAGGTGTGATCCCTGAGCGCAGGGCCAGAAGTAACCCCAGAGAATCACTGGTTATGGCCCCCCAAACCAAACAATAATCAGTGTATCAGGATCTATTTTATCTAGAATCCAAGATACCTATCACTTATTCATGAATATTTTTCCAGGAGTCTTGACAGATGTCCACTCATATAAAACCCACCTAATCATGATGCAGTATATTTCCACGACCTTGAAAGCTCCTTTGTGGCCCCTCACTGCCAGTCCTACTTAGTAGGCCCAGGCTATCCCTATTTTGGGGTACCATCATGAGGAAATGTGTTTTGCCTATTAGTGAATTTTACATAAGTGAAATCAGGAAGCATATGCTCTTCAATTTATTTTTTGGTTTTGGGGCCACAACAGACAGTACTCAGGCCTTACTCCCTTATTCCTGTTCTGTGTTCAGGAATCACTCCTGATGGGGGCTTGGGGCGCCCTATGGGGTGACAGAGCTCGAACCTGGGTCAGCAGTATGCAAAGCCAGTGCCCTACCCCCTGTACTATCACTCCAACCCAGCGCATCCTCCTTTGCACCTGCCAACTTGCACTCGTCAGAGGTCTAGGAGACTCGACCCTGTTGCTGCAGGTACCAGCAGCCTGTCTCTCCTTGTTGTTGAGTAGCTTACACACCTTGGCTGGGGGTGACTTACATACCTTCATGGGGCTGTTTTTCATTCTAGGCACAACTTGCTTGCCAGCTCACTTGCAAAAGTGCCCTGATCTTTGGGTTCTTTTCCGTCCTGTGGGGAGGAAGACTTCAACTCTGGGTAGGTCCATGCGAGCAGGGACAAGCCCTCATTGGGGGGAGCACTCCAAAACAAGTGAACCTCACCCTAGTCAGCAATGGCTACTCTGACAAAGCTCTGACATCTTCTCTCCCCAAGGGACTCACTCCAGGTGAGATTCCAACCCCGTTTAAAAAAAAATGTTTTGAGTCATACCTGGCAGTGCTCAGGGCTTACTCCTGGCTCTGTGCTCAGGAATCATTCCTGGAGGGACTCAGGGGACCATAGGTGGTGCCGGTGACCTAACCAGGCTTGGCTAGAAGCAAAACAAGCACCTTACCTACCTGCGGTACTATCTCTCCGACCCCATGTGGATTCTTTGATGCAGATCAGGAATGTCCATCCATCTCCTGAGGTCCAGGCACTGATGAAGTCAAATCTGCTCCTGTCGTTCTTCCTGGCTCAGTAAAGGGGCCCTCCTTGCCTGCTTTGCCCTCCTGCCCTGTGTGTCTTCTGCTCAGCTAGTCCTGATCCTGTTGGTGTCAGCACTAATATTCTCCTATCTCTTCCATCCCGCTGTCCCCTCCTGGGCCTCCTGGACCGCATTGGGAGGAGCCCCGTCCTGCCATGCAGACAAACCCGGTGCCAGCCAGTGCAAAGCTTCATTCTGGTCTTGCCACCTGGCCCAGAGCCCCAGACCTCAGTCAGCTAGGGACATCCTCTCTAGGCTGTCAGGACCCTGGCAGGGTGTCGGGGTTGCTCATGAGATCAATTCTGCCTGGTCCCCAATTTAATTTTGAGGGAATCTCGTCTTTTTAAAAAATTTTTATTAGTGAAACACCGTGAGGTACAGTTGTAGACTTACAAATTTTTGTGCTTGGGTTTCAGTTGTACAATGATCAAGTACCCATTCCTCCACCAGTGCCCATCCTCCTGTATTTTTTTTAATGATAAAAATTTATTCAAGAAAATTCCAATATGTTCTACCTCGCATTTCAAGACGAAGGGCATTCTTTAGGAAGAATTCTTGGGAGCTCCTATCCAGGCTGGCCCAGGGTCACTCCATTCCCCACCACACCACTCCCAAGATGCCTGCTCGCTCCTCTCTTCTGGCCGGGTCTGTGTCGTCCGGGGTGGGATGTTGCTTCATTTGAATGTGCAACGAAACGGGCCCCTTGCTCAGGGACGTGTACTTCTGCTTTCTGAGCAGTTTTGCATGCTGAAACTGGGGAGAAGGCCCACTTCCCTAATCGCAAACACCCAGTGGTGCAGTGGAAGTGCCCCCCCACCCCCCACGGACTGTCTGCTGCCCCCTTTCTCTGGCTCTTTCTCGCACTCTGAGCTGTCCGGGCTGCTGACTGCAGACCAGTGTTGGACTCCAGGAGAGGAAGGTAGGCCCAGCATGTCAGAATCAAATCTCTTCAGAACTGCACCTGGAACACTCTGCTTCCGGCTGGGCTCTGTGTTTGGGTTTCTTTTGACTTGTGTCTGCTTATATGCCTTCACCCCTCTGAGTCCCGGGTTTTCCTCCAGGAGGGCTGGGGGATGTCTCTTCTCCCCTCGATCATTTTATTTCTCTTTGCCTGTGGTCACTGTGTGCTAAGATCATGCGACTTACTCTAAGATTGTGCCCCTTTTTTTTCTTTCTTTTTTCTTGTTGGTCCCAGGTTTCTGAAATCCCAGGGGGTGACTACATAAACTCTTTTTCCTGATCAGCATGACCGGCTAAAGCCTGAAATGTAGTTACATGGTCCTAGGTTTCTATAATATTTTACAGTCATGTCATCAGAGTTATTCTTTAGAAAAACTAGTGGTGATTTATATATGCCACTAACATATTTTATATATGTATTATATATACATATTTTCAGTATCATATGTTTGGTAGATGTGTACTCAGTATGTGTCGTGTGTGGTCAGTAAAACTTTCTGCATACCTCTTTTTCTCGAGTCCTTCATTTATTCTACATTTTAAAAAACTGAATCATCATGAAATACACAGTTAGAAGGTTGTTCCTGATTGGGTTTCTGTTATACAATGTTCCAACTCTTCTTCTGTGTACCTTCATCTCTCTGTAATATTTCTTGTTTATTCTACTTAGATTTCTTTCTGCAGATGATTTAGGAACTGAAGGTAGTTGGAATGAGGGTGAGAGATGGGAAAGTGAACGCCCAGAAGCCAGAAACTATGGGGCATTTTTGGTATGGTGTGAGTTCCCCATCTGCCCCCCTATAGCCTGTTATCGGATGTGGGTGGAATGGTTCCTGGGTTCTCAGGAATTACATTGAATGGCTGGAATTCATCAGTGTGACATCCTGGGACCCAGACATGCTCACCCCAAGGTTTGGCCCTTTCTTCTTCCATTCAGTAGTCTACAACAATGGTATTACCAACTGTCACCCTTGGAAGCAATTATTGATGATTTATTATGGATCATTGATTATGTTTGCCCATCCAGCCTGGTTCTCTTTTGAATAACCAGTTCTTTGGGCATCCTCCTGCCTCAGTGAGCAGAGTGGACTGTAGCGGGGCTGGAGAAATGCAGAGTGGATGGTGTCCTGGCTGTGGGCCTGTCCTTGCCTGACTCCCGACTCCAGAGCCCAGGGAGAGAACCTGGGCCCTCCAATTGCCCTTTACTCAGAGAGTGATCATGGGGTGATCATGTCAAGCTTTTTCTACGGAGTGCCAGAGAATCTCTGGGGGAGCTGTTTCTGGCCCAGACTTCCTGCCTTCATTGGGCAGGGCCTGCGCTCGGGTTACACTTGGGAAGTACATAGCTTGGGGGGGGGGGGAGAGAGAGAGAGAGAGAGAGAGAGAGAGAGAGATCTCAGTTCGCGAAGCTGACTGTGTTCTTGCTTTAGTTTGTCATGCTGATCAGAAAAAAGAGTTTATGTAGTTACCCACCCTGGGATTCTAACAGCTCCCTTTTGTGGTCTGTAGGCAGGAAAACTCACTCTCTGGACCTCAGGCCACCCCATAAAAGAAAAATGTCTAACAGAATTGCAACAAGCATGCTGAAAGAAAAACCACTTTGCTTTATTTTTTTATTAGTGAAACACCATGATGTACAGTTGTAGACTTACAAATTTTTGTGCTTGGGTTTCAATTATACAATGATCAAGTACCCATCCCTCCACCAATGCCCATTCTCCATCACCACTGATCCCAGTATGTTTGTTCATTGCAGCACTGTTTACAATGTTTGTTCATTTTTAGCGTTTTTTTATTGATAGCAAGCAGTGAAAATGAAGCAGTATGTGCACGGCCCTCTGCCTTGACTGATTGTCACTATGAATTTCTTTAATAGGTGGTTACAAAGGTTTAAATGAAGAAATAATAACAGGCTCTGGAAAGAGTAAGTTTTACTTTAGATAAGATACTTGATTTTTATAGTGAGTTTTTTTTATATTTTTGTTAAAAATAAGAACATTCTTATATAAAATTATCATTTAAACATGTTTTTAGAAACATTTATCTCTTTTTTGGGGATTTGATTCTTTTAGATTCTTGGAAATCAGAAGCAGAAGGAGGAGAAGGTGGTGATACTCAAGGTATTTTTTTTTTATTTGTTTTGGCTGCCTGGCTATGTTAAGGGTTTAACTCCTTTATTCCTGGCTCTGTCCTCAAGGATCATTCTTTGCAGTTAGCCTTTTATTTGGAAATGAGGACTTTAAACAATGGAAAGTTTTATATTTTCAGTGTTACGGTTTTTTTCTTGTTTTGCATTATAAATTCTTTTAAAATTTGAATTATAAGGACCAAAAGTGACCTACATACCACCTCCTCCACCTGAGGATGAGGACTCCATCTTTGCACATTATCAGACAGGAATAAACTTTGATAAATATGATACAATTCTTGTAGAGGTGTCTGGACATGATGCACCACCAGCAATTCTGGTAAGTATAATTATTTCTGTATTGACTATGTTAAAAATATTGGTTTTAAAATATGTAGAATATCTTTAGGTTAATATTAAAGATGAGAAAAATTGACTTTTTTGTATATAAATTCTGTTTTAGGTTAGAAATTTATATCCTTAGTCCACCATCTACAATATAATTAATTGCTTTATCAAAAGAGTGTATTGTATTCCATCTCTTCCTCTATAG
>JAOXYA010030265.1:0-13027 GCA_028565675.1 Sorex palustris
TTTTAAAGGTTAAAATTAAAATTTTCAACTATCAGTTGTTCACCATCTGTCTGTCCTCTATAAATTCATATGTTTATTCTTTTGCTCATCAACAGATACTTTATTTCCCACCGTAGTCTATGATAAGGGCATGTTAGGAAGGATAAATATGACAAGTCAAAACGTAATTGCTTACTGGTTTTATGGTTATCTACTTGAGAAAAACACAAATAAAGCATTTTTAGCAGTAAATATATACGGAGAAAGAGATAAAAGTTTTCCTTAGAGCATGCTACAAGAAAAACTGGAGGAATTCTTTTTGAGCTGAAACAAGAAGGATGAGAAAGAATTAACAAAAAAATAAAGATGAGAAGATCAGTCTAAAGTGAAGAATTTATAAAGATGAAGAAGATCAAAAAGAGAAGAGACAAAACAATGTGTTCACAAAAGGAGTGTTGCTATTTGTGTTTTTCACATGTTTTTCAGATATTTGTGACAATATTCAGTACACCTTAAAATGTGACAGATAATAGTTTATTAAAGAGTACTGGGACTGAAGTATCTGAAATAGTATCAATGAACATTTTGTTCTGTTACTTCAAAATACAGTGTTTTGTCTTAAAAATTGCTCCTTTAGTTATTCTTAATATTATATCTTAATTTTTAGGAAAATACCTATATACTGAATTATTCAGCTCTTCAAAATACTGACACATTTCACGCAAAATTAATGGCATTTGAAAATACCTCTTGAATATTTTTAAAAAGTCAGAATAATGGAAAACTGTTCCAGAAAGTTTTCCAAAGTTCTATTTTATCACTGAAAACTATAGCTAATTATATTTCTTAAAGAAGCAAGCACACTTTATTAACTTACAGGTAGTTAACCAATAATTACAATAAGTGAAGCATGTCTATCAGTTATTCTCGTAAGTAAAAGTAATCTTTAAAAGAGGTTAGCTTTAACTTAGTTAATTTTAAACTTTCGGAGTCCAATAAATTTTGTGATGCTGTTTTAATAAAGGCCTAGCGTAAAATAAACAGCCAAAACGTAATAAACCGAATCTTTACTAAGGTAATTTTTTTTTTACTTTCACAGATTTTACCAGAAAAATTTTACCTTTCTCAGATTTCTGTATCTAAGAAAAGCTACAAGCAAGATTGAGAACCAAGACTCAGAAGTTGCTTGGCATACTTTTCCCAAAATCTTTTATAGGATGTGGTTAAATGTATACAATTATTTTTCCATAATTTGGGGGTACCAGGGTACATGAAGCTGATTATTTATTTTTAAAGTAAATGGGAAATCTTGGTTAACTTTAGAAATGAAACAAGTACATTGTCAATTAATGTAATCTGGATAAACCAAATCTAGGGACTATTTACTTAAGTGATGTTTCTCTGGCTCCTCCAGTACCATGGAGAATGCTTCTGCTCACCCAGTGAAGGTGTCAATATGAACCAATAAATATTTGTACCTGGAGCATTTTTATGCATTTAGGTTAGGTGCATCAGGTAATTAAAAAAAAACAGAAATACTGTATTAGTTTACCCTAATAGGGAATTAACCTCAGCCAAAAATCAATTTGGTAGGTGGGTCTTAGTAAAATCCAAAAAATCAAATCCCCTTCTGATGAACAACTACCTTTTTAAGTTATCTTAAGCACTCCCACTGCTGTAGAACTTAATGGAATTTCTAATTTGAATTCACCTCTCTTGGATTAAAACAGCTTCACTTAGGTTGTCCAGTGATTCACTCAAAGAAAGTGAATGACTATTGCTATGAACTGAGGACTTGACCTTTCTAAGAAACTAAAACAAACAAAAGCTAAAAGGTAAGTTATAGGTTTCTTAATTTTGAACATTTCTTTACAGATGACTAGTAAAAGCAGAAACTAAAGTTCTTTTATCAGCATGCAAAAGAAAGGAGTGAAAGCCATGATATGGCCATTATTTTGTTTCCTTAAACACTCTACCCTCCTTGGGTCAGGGAAAACTTGTTCTTCAGGATCTAATGTTTTGAAAAGTTGTCTAATTTATCTGATTTGTCTTTCAGACTGATGACTATGAATTAAACCATCATCTGGGCTAAGCCGGGTTTGATCCTCAGAGTCCCATATGGTCACCTAGCAATGCCATGAGTAATTGTTGACTGCAGAGTCAGAAGAAGCTACTGAATACTGCCAAGTGTGGTCCCCAAACAAAAAACCAAATAAATAAAAATAAATAATAAAAAGAAGAAATCTAACAAGAGCAAAACAATGTCAATTTGGACAACAAATCTATAAAGTCATAAAGAAGTGCATGAAACTATTCTTCATCTTCCAAACCATACCTAAGAAGGAGTTAAAAAGAGGGTACTAGCAAATCACTTCCCACTATTTGGAACTGTAAAAGTTATAG
Source organism: Sorex palustris (assembly GCA_028565675.1). NCBI lineage: Eukaryota > Metazoa > Chordata > Mammalia > Eulipotyphla > Soricidae > Sorex > Sorex palustris. The sequence goes on from JAOXYA010030265.1 coordinate 2,383, forward strand.
ATAGAATTGATCACACTAATGAATGTGACAGTATGATATAGCATGATAAAAATATTCCAGGAGAGTCCCTTTTATAGGCCGTTAAAATTTGTATGGCACCTTAAAAACCAAGGAGGTATATTCTTTTCTCATTAGCTTCTACCTTCTCACATGGGAAGAAAGGTGAAATTAAAATCTTGCTAATTAATTTTCTCAAGTCATCACATTGCTTACTTCTTTCTTGGAAGACTAAAATTGTATTCTTCACAGTGTGATACTGTAAAATTATTGATATGTTTCTCTCTCTTTAAAAATAGCTCCAGGTTGCCCTTTATTATTTCCCCCCTATGAAAGGAAGAAAGGGTCATGCCTACTGAAATGATATATAAGGCCAATTGTATTAACTGCTATCACACATGCCTGCCCACCACAGATTTAGACTGCCCTTCCTTTCCTTTAAAGCAGATGTGTGGATGTTAATAAAAACTTCTGTGTCTACTGTCTCTATGGCAGGGGATAGCAGATCTGAATTTGTTTTTGACAAAGATAGTACAAACAAAAATGACACGTGAGAGTGTTTTGTTTGTTTTGGGATCAATAGTAAATGAGCAGCAGAAAAAGGTTTAAACTTATCCCCAATAACTTTGTGTCCTGAAAGCTATGTTTCAGTTGTTTAAAAAATATCTAATGCCAAAGATGTTTATCTTATAATATGGCCTGTATGTACAAAAAGAAGAGTAAAATGGACAAAGGATGAAGGGAGGAAAAAAGCATTTTTTAAAATTTGAAATGAAAAATTAATAGATGAAATAAAAATGTGACTAAGAGTTATAACAAAAATAATTTGAATGCGTAACTATTACAAAACCAGAAATATCATGGAACATGAATAATTAATACTATTAACATTGAGAGAAACAAGTTAATATGTGAAAATTAGAAGATAAGGAAATTAGAAAATAATACATATGTGGGAAAGAAAAATGTGACTATAACTGACTATTCAAAAACAGCAAATTTAAGAGAACAGAAAATAACTTTCACTTAACATATAAAAGGATTTCTTTAAAATAGCAAGAATCAGAGGATCAAAAGATGTATCCCCGGACATACTGATGAATTATGTTACTGTTATATCCCTGGATACTGATGAGTTATGTTACTGTTATATCCTATTAAAGCTACTTCAATGATATAGAAAGTATTCCTAAAGAATCCTAATATAAAAACATGTCCCAATAAAACAGTACACTTGTGTATAAATGAAACAGAATTCTTTCTAAAATATATGACAATTGTAGAAGACACAGAGCATCATGCAATGATTGAAGTGAAAAAAGTGAAAGGGAGGGAAGGAAGGAAGAAGGAAGGAAGAAGGAAAGAAGGAAGGGGAGGGAGGAAGGAAGGAAGGAAGGAAGGAAGGAAGGAAGGAAGGAAGGAAGGAAGGAAGGAAGGAAGGGAGCGTGGGAGGAAGGAAGGAAGGAAGGGAGGGAGGGAAGAAGGAAGAACATACAGACTTGAATATGAAGTTCAGAAAACAAAAATAAATAAATAAATAAATAAATAAATAAGATTGAAGAAAGTAAAGGAGTACTGATGTCCTTTAAGGAGAGCTAATCAATCCTGAAAGTACTTCGGTAAGATTATGAAAATAAAATATGGCAGCAAAAATACCCCATAATTCGGAATCTTTTAGTATTTTAAATATTGTTTCTTAAACTTAATGGGATATTTTATTAATTAATATGGCTACAATATTTTTGAAGTTAATCTATAACTTTGCTTTTGCTGTGCTACATTCCCTTAATTATATTAAAATATAGTATAAACTTAGGTGAGGAACTTCTCAAGTGGTGTTCAGGAAGTCCTGAGGCTGTTCTGCTATACTCTTGGAAGCAGTTCAGTGCTAGAGCAGAAAGATACAGTGATTCTTCAGCTCTGCAATGCTCTGGAACACCAGGGCAACTCTCACAGTGCTCAAGGACCTCAAGAGCTACAGCCAGAGATGCTAGGGAATATATGTTGCCAGGAATATAACCCACCTCTGGCCTGTACCCTATTCCTTATATTATCTCCACAGTCCAATAGAATCTTTTTCTGATTGACCATGAATAACAATTTCAATACAATTATATAGGTCCTATTTCTTTCCCTCTTGGGGTGGTGGAAGCACTATTGGCAGTGCTCAGGGCTCACTCCTGGCTCATACTCACTGATCATTCCTGGGGATGCTCAGGGAACCATATGGGATGCCAAGGATCAAACCCAGTTCAGTCTTGTGCAACACATGGGCCCTGCCTACTGTACTATCTCTTTGGAGACCCTTGTGTTTTTAAAGAACCCCTGTAGGTGTAATACAAAGGTAAAATTGGTTTATTTTTAGCTTCCACGGAGTTTTTTCTTTCATATATGTGGATGCTTTAATTTTCTATTAAGATACTCTATAAAAGTAAAGTCCATGAAAGAGAAATTCATAGAGTGAACACATTTGTTATCAACATATTCTTTTGGTTTAGCGGTTACTTTAGCTGATGACTGAAAACAAAACACTTTCGGTTCCTGGGAGAGCTAACTGACTAGATTAAGAGCCCCTCAGGAGTGACCCCTGAGCATAGAGCCAAGAAAAAGCCTTGAGCATCGCCTAGTGTGTCCCCCAAACCAAAAGAAAGAAGAAAATAAGAAAGAAAGAAAATCAGCTTGGTGATGCTTTCAGTGTTCCACGTAATGCTTTCTGACTTTCTAAGATCTGTATCACTGAGGGCAGCTGATCAGAGAAATCCTTATCTCTGTTAATCCTCCTCTTCTTCAGCTTCATCCTTAACACCTGCTTTCTCTTCTGTTTGGGCCTGTGTTTCTGCAGCCTTTGATGAATTCCATCCCTTTAGCATCTGCTTAATCATCTCCGCCATCCTCTTCTCCCTCATCGTTCCTTCAAATTCTGTAAAGTAATTCGTTCACGCTCCTGCTTGCAGTTGAAGGGAGCGGGGGACACTCCTCCCTTTTTCTTCTGAAAGTCCTGGTCCAGCTGGCCATCCTTCAGTTTAGGGGTCTTTGATGATCTTTAGTAGTATCAGATTGCTGCTGTTGACTAGCATCAGAAGTTTGTGGCTGGTCCTCACATGACTGTGAAAGCACCTCCTCCTCTTGCCTCTCAACTATCTTTATTCCTCCTTTTTTCCACATCATCTTTTGCTGTTTTTTTCTTTTCTTTTCTCTTCACAAACAAGGTGGCATTTGTCTCAGCCATAATTTTTTTTTCTGGTGGCTTCCTCCTTGTTCACAAATTCCTGCTGTGGTTTTATTTTTATGACCTAGGTCTGCAGCTTGAGTTGTTGACCCTGGAGTCGCATTCTTCTTCCTATTTGTGGTTTTTAACTAAGGACATCTTTTATTTTCTCTAGAAACAGTTAAGACATTTGCTGCGTGCAGAGTGCACTGGACAGGGGTAAGGGAAGGGTTGTGTTCATGACTTTGACAGGAAGGTTGAAGGAGGCGAGCTCTGCAGCTTGCTGACACTATGAAGTAAGGGGGGATGAACCCCGGTTGGGAGGGCAAATGGTCAAGTATAGCATGGGGTTGGTGTGGACCCACCCTCATGGACCTTAAGGGACTCAGGGGACAGAATTCAGCCTGGCCACGTGCAGTTCAGGGGACTTAATGGGCCCATACTCTTGGTCCAGTGGCAGTTCAGCACCTCTAGGTGAGGACGTTAGCTCTCACTTCCGGTTTCTCTGATGCCTTTTTTTCACATCACAATATGGTTAAGGGCCACTTCAGCGGCTAGCTCCCATGCCACATAGAGAGCTGGTTCATACAATCTCCGGAATGCCTGTATGCTCCATCACTTCTGGTGGTACCTTTACAACACCCTTAAATAACGACACTGCAACTCGCACTCGAGCAGCTGTGTCCATGCTCACTTCCACTTAAGATTCGCTGCTTGCTCTGCAAACGGGTTCAATGTTGACTTCCAGAGACGATTCCTTGCTTATATCGGATGGAACTATGGGTGCACGTTTCCGTCTGGTGATGATTCTGGGCTCACAGAGAAGGACTCCTATGCTAACCCTAACGAAGCCTCCCAGACCTAACTCAGAGACAGCTGGTACACCAGTCAAAGGTAATGTGGGAGACGGTCCTGTTTCTGTCACAGCGAGTGATGTTGTTTCCACATTCACACTAGGTCTTATGTCCATGATGATCTTGGAAAGAGTATTCGGACTTACTGTGGAAGGTTCATCCACAGAGTTCTACTAAGACCATTCTTCTCAAGGAATTTTTGTACTTGTACTGAGTCATGTTCCACCCTTCACTTCAGATGATTCCAGATTTTCATCAGGAGTTTGTTTAACTTTACCCATGGGAGACACAGACACAATTACTTCGGGGAAGCACTGGAGTTGACTTCATTTTAGCATTGTTCTAACTGTGAGACACCCTGGTTGTACATGGGATAAAAGTTTGGGTGCCTGGTATATCTTTCCAGCAATTAGGGAGTGAATCAGTGTTTTTGCTACATATTTTTTTGTTGGGATTCAGAGTCAACTAAATAATAATCCTGGTTGAAGTGCTGGGATAGACCAAATTATTTCCCTTATGCTTGCTCTTTTTCCCAAGATGAATGTAGTGGTCTATATTTTCTAGTTAAATTTCTACCTGTTTTATATTTTTTTTATTGACAGTCTATCTTGAAGATACAAGGCTGACGATATAACTGAGTTTGGTTGAAGTTTTTTGGTAGATTTAGAGAGATTTGTGATCTGTTGGTCTTCTGCAGCAGTTTTCCTTTCTGCAGCAGCTTTGCCTTCAGTGTTAACTGATAATGGGCCCTCTCAGAACCATCTCATCAGATGAAGGTCCACATGACTGCTGTTCTCCACTTCCTGCAAGAGAAATGCTTTCAACTTATCTAGAAGAGAGGCTACTGCCTCTCTGTCTTGACGTTGGAATTTTGCCTTCTTCTCTTAAGTACTGTTTGCTAATCAAAGCCTCACTATCTTTCCCATGCCAGCTTCAAGGTTGAGATTTAGTCCATGGCACAGAAAAGACTCTTAACATAAACTCTTACAAATTCTAATATTGGTGAATAACCAAAATAGTGATACATATTCCCTTGCCTATACTTATATGTCTCTTCCTTTCATTCCTATTATTTTCAAGTTTATATGATGACTTTCTATGTAAGCTGCCATAATAAAGGTAAAGTCTAAGCATGGTAAAGGCCCTCCCGTTGATCGTCGATTTGCTCGAGCGGGCCCAGTAACGTCTCCATTGGAGACTTTTGTTGTTACTGTGTCTGGCATATCGAATACATCACGGGGAGCTTGCCAGGCTCTGCCGTGCAGGCAAGATAAACTCGGTAGCTTGCCGGGCTCTTTTAGAGGGGCGGAGGAATCGAACTCGGGTCGGTCATGTTGGCCACTTGTAAGGCGAAAGCCCTACCGCTGTGCTATCGTAAAATCATACCATCATATCAATCAATGCAGAGAAAACATTTGACAAGATCCAAAAACTCATTCATAATAAAAACTTTCAAAAATGAGGATTGAAGGACTTTTCCTGAATATATATAGCCAGAGTCATTTACCACAAGTTCACAACAAACATTACACACGACAGAGAAAATTTAAAAGTTATTTCTTTAAAATAAGACACAAGAAAAGGTTACCTACTCTCTCTACTTCTATTCAATACACTGTTCTGGAAGTACTTTCCATAGCAGTTAGGCAAGAAAGAAGATATCAAGAGCTACCAGATAGGAAAGGAAGAAGTCTAGCTCTCACTATTTGCGAATGACATAATGCATATTTAGAAAATCCAAAAGTCTCTACTTGAAGATATTAGAAATGAGGCTAGGAGAACTGGTCCATGGTAGAAAGCTTGCCAAAAGTGGGACAGGTTGTGCAGTTAGTAGAAAGGAGGTCCACTTTGACAAAGATAGTTGGAAATGATCATTCTAGACAAGAACTGAGTGCTGAAAGCAATATACATGACACCCTTGAAAACTACAGTGCCTAAAAGAGGGAGAGAGAGAGTGAGAGAGAGAGAGAATGAATGGGAGGTAGGGTGCAGGAGGGAAACAGGACATTAGTGGCATGAAATGTATCCTGGTGAAAGGATGGGTCTTGGAATATTTATGACTGAAAATCAATTATGAACAACTTTGTAACTATGTATCTCACGGTGACTCAATAAAAATTAATTTAAAAAAGAAACAGTCAGAAACTGACAAATGTTAAGAAAAAAAATCTCAATATCTACCATTTGTCTTTATGAGTTCATAAGTACATTGTATTCCCAAAAAGGATACATATACCTTGACCTCTGTTCCTCAAATTATACTTCATAAAATATTTATTGCATCAATCTTGAAAAACTTTGTGATGGCAAACATCCTTGAAGTAGCTCTGATTCATCCTGTGGACTTCAGCTTAGAAAACATACAAGTCATGCTATACCAATGAATCTCATTTAATGTCTAGATAGGAGTAAAGCCACAGATTCTCATCCAAATATGTTCACTTTGACTTTAATGACTCTTGCTTTCAAAATAGACCTCATTATAAACAACTAAGTTTAATTCTTTGTTGTGTTAAATTTATTTCATTGTGGAAAAAGAGAAGAGCATGATATATAGGGTTTTACCAGTGACTTCCTAGAATTACACCTAATTCACAAATATCCTTGTTAAAAATCCCCTTTGTGTCAAAATTAATGTTCAAATATTAGATTTATGTTATTTATTAAACCAAACACCTTTCTCTTTGTTCACTTATCTACCTTGAGCTTATTCTAATATTATAGCAGTATTGTTTTAAAGCTTTAGGGGAGAATTGCAGTATTCTGTTTTAGCTTCAATATTCTGAGAAACAAAATGAGTTCTTTACCTGGATTTTAGTATTTGATTTTCTTTCATATTTCGAATTCAATTATTTTTGCAGTAGGGGAGCAATAGACTCAATAACTCGGGAGACTACTCTTGGCCATATATTGGTTAGTGTTAAGGAAAATTGCCATAGAAAATAACATGGAACTGAAAGTTTGATATAAAGAGTAAAAGACTAGAATGCCTATGTAAAGACTATATTTGAAGTCTTTCCTAAGATCAAGAAAAAAAAGCAATAATATCTCTTAAACTTCCCCACTACAGTAGAGCATGTATTTTGCATACTGGTCTGGGTTTATAATTAATGCTACTATGTTACTAAGGGAAAAACAAGCTTAATATAGCTACATTGAATTGACTAAGTGTTGGAACTTGTGCTATCTTTTGGGTACATCCAATCAAATTTGTCACTACTACTTCTGTAGTTTACTTTTCTGTTCAAAAATATTATTCTAAGAAAAGCAATTTACTTTCTGTAAGAAATAAAAATTTGGAGCAGGCCCGTTTGCAAAACTTAATACCAAATAATGTTCTTTCACAAGACGCAATAATGTCACAATAACTTTTGTACCAGGTTCTTATGCTCTGTTGTTTTCCTTTATTTCGCCTTTGATTTAACTGTGTCTAATAAAAAAAATTGATTTGTATAGCAAATTAAAGATAATTATAACAGTCAATGTAGCTCATTAAAATATTTATCCAGTCAAGATAAACATATAATATAAATATCACTTGTATCACTTGTCATCCTTTGATCTTTGATTTGCTCAAATAGGCTCCAGTAACACCTCCATTTGTCCCTGTCATGTGATAGTGCAGTCCAATGCCATCTGCTTGCTCCAGGAACACGAAGAGCCTCAAACCATTTGTTCAGGGTTTTGACGAAGTTTGACCATCTCATAGGTGGGCCTCCACATGACCTTTTGATATCCGTGGAATCCAGTTGGTAACAGCTCTAGTCCAGCGGTCATCTCTAAACTGCATTACGTGTCCGGCCCATCTGATTTTCGACAACTTGGCAAACGAGAGAGCATCCCTGATTCTTGATGGTCGACGGAGGTCATAACTCCAATTCTTTCTCTCACTTGAGTGAAATGTGATAGTATAAGCATAACTCTTTCAATTTCTCTTTGGGATACCTGAATAGCGTCCTCATTCTGTTTTCATCGGGCCCAGGTCTCTGAGGCTTATGTTAGTGCAATAAATATACATAAATATAAAATAAAGTATATAGTATAAATATAAAATAAATGAAGTCAGGACTAATCCAATCAACAAGTAATTCTATAGTCTATGTCATCCGTGGCACAGCTGTGGCACAGTTTTCTAGGTGTTGTAAGTTCATAGGTATGTGTTGATAAGTATATTGATATGTATATATTTTTAAAGTTGTTTATGCATTCTGGATTCCTATCTGAATCTTACTGTGGTATACCTTGAAAAATGTTTCCTGTTGTAAAAATTGTTACCTAGTCTACATTTAACATTTTAAAATTTATTAATAAATGCAGATATCACACCTAAAAATGTTCTTGGCTAAGGGCTTCTCTCAGGAGTGCTGGGACATCATGTGGTGCGATAGATGATACACAGGCAATGCATGTACACACATTGAGCCACACCCCTAGCCTCCCTGCATTTTCTCTATTAATAAAGACTTTTGATGCATAATTTTCATGTAATAAAATACAAATTATCATCATTAATACTTTTGGGAATCCTGGTTAAAAAGATATTTTACTTAACACCATAAAGATATTTTATCTTAATACATATCTCATGAATATTGTTACTTTAGAGTTAATATATATGATACGAAAAATTCTATCATCTCTGTTTTCAAGGGGGCTTAAATTTGAAAATATCAATAACATATCAGAAATCAACATCAACATTGTACTGAGGAAAGTAACATTTAAATCATTATCACAAATGTGATATGTATTTTAGGCTTAAGGAGGAGAATATAAGTGAGAGTAAGTCAGTGTTCCATTCATTGGACATGTTCCAGTAGCTGACCGGGACTGGTCTTTTAAGGTCCTCTCTTAATTATGATGCTGGACAACACAAGTCTGTGTAAGTTGGAGTGTCAGAGACCCTTGCTTTCTAGATACAAGAGAGAGTCCTATTACTTGTTATTGGAGGTTTCCATACTGCCTGTCCTATAATGAGGGGTCATAGCACACCCAGCAGTACTAGGGAGGGGTATGCATTGCCGAGGAATGAACTCAGAACCTTCCACATGAAAGGCATGTATTCCTGACTCTTTGCTATATCTCTCTAGCCCCGGTCAATTTATCTTTAAATAAATTTTCCTCTGTGTACATGTATATGCATTGAATTTACACTTCTTTTCTTTTTGAATCCTAAATAAGTGCTCTATTTCCTTCAATATGGGCTGGAGCGATAGCACGGTGGGTAGGGCGTTTGCCTTACATGTAGCCAACATGACCGACCCGAGTTCAATTCCTTCACCCCTCTCGGAGAGCCTGGCAAGCTACCGAGAGTATCTCGCCCGCACGGCAGAGCCTGGCAAGCTCCCCGTGACGTATTCGATATGCCAAACACAGTAACAACAAAGTCTCACGATGGAGACGTTACTGGGCCCGCTCGACCAATCTATGAACAATGAATGGGAGGACCATGACCCGTTCCTTCAATACGCTAAGAATAGTGATTGTATAGTTTGTGCTTGATAATTCCATTAGCATCATGTGGACCCCTGACTTTTTGTTCCCTCCTTTCTACCTCCTCCTTTCCCGTCTCTTTCCCTTTCCTTTTCTATATGGTGTGACTTAGTCTTCCCTTAAAACACATTTTGTTATTGTTCTAAACTTAAACATTAATCTTACAAAAATGTTAACTGTTATAATTTTCTTGAACTATGTTTTCCCAATTCTATTTTTCAGTGAATATTTATTTGGTAGGAAGATGGAAAGTTCATAGAGGATTTCTATTAATTTGCCTTTGTTTTAACGGCCTTCTTAGATTCCCTGAGTCTTTCTGGAAGATAATCTGACTGTTAAACACAGCATGATAATGGGTGGTTATTAGGTACTGAGAACTGTGTCTCTGTATTTCTGCACAGAGACCCATCAGACTGCATGGCTTGTTTATACCATAAACTGCCGAAGTCAGAAGGACAGGAATAATACATTTAGTCAACAATTATTATTGATTCTGCTGTGTTCTTAAGAATTTCACTGTCTAGGGGGTTGGAGTGATAGAAAGCACAGCGGATAGGGCATTTGCCTTGCATACGGCCGACCCGGGTTCAATTCCCAGCATCCCATATGGTCGCCTGAGCACCACCAGTAATTCCTGAGTGCAGAGCCAGGAGTAACCCCTGTCCATTGCTGGGTGTGACCCAAAAAGCAAAAAAAAAAAAAAGAGTATCACTGTCTCAATTTTTTTACAAGCACTGAGAATGGTGTCAAGTTTAGAAACTGCATTTTAGAATATCCCACTGCCTTTAGAACAAATATGAGAAAATTTTTCTTTAATAATTTTGTGAATATTGGAGAATAGAATCTACAAGTATGTGAGCAATAGGTGTATACACACATATATATATATACAACACTTTATTAATGCCATATTTTACAATAATTTTAAATTTGTGCCACTCTTTTGTTTCGAATTTCCTAAAGACTATATATTTAGGAATATATATATATATATATAATATCAATGAACATTGATTCATTCGAATGCCTAACAACCCGAATCGGAAGATTACACTTGAATAGATGTGGCTCACTACCAGCAGTTTCTATCTTT
>JAOXYA010030274.1:0-13026 GCA_028565675.1 Sorex palustris
TTGTCTACTGTTGCCTTTTCAGCAGATCTGAGTGTTGGGGTAAAATCTCAAGTAATAATGGTGGGTCTGGTGTCAAAGTATTGAATGTGATCAAAGTAGAGAGAGTAATGTGGAAATCATCTGCCCCATAGGTAGGGGGAGGGTGGGGAATGGGGGTATATTGGGGTTTTTGGTGGTGGAGAATGAGCACTGGTGAAGGTACAGGTGTTTCATTGTATGACCGAGACTTAGATCCGAAAGTTTTGTAACTGCTCTCACGGTGATTCAATAAATAAAATTATAAAAAATGAAAAAAATTATTTTGGGTCAGAGCAATAATACAGTGGGTAGGGCACTTATCTTGCACGAAGTCAACCCAGGGTCAATCTCTGGTACCCCACTTGGTTCCCTGAGCCAGCCAGGGGTGATTCCTGAGTGGAGCCAGAAGTAAGCCCTGAGCATGCGGGGTGTGGCCCAAAAACAAAGGATTATTTTTATTTTCTTTAAAAAAAATCCTTGGGGGCTGGAGCAATAGCACAGCAGGTAGGGCGTTTGCCTTGCACATGGTCAGCCCAGGTTCAAATCCCAGCATCCCATATATTCCCCTGAGCACCACCAGGAATAATTCCTGAGTGCAGAGCCAGGAATAACCCCTGTGCATTGCCAGGTGTCACACACACACAAAAAGTCCTTGTGGCCGGAGCAATAGTACAGTGGGCAGAGCATTTGCCTTGCATGTGGCCGACCCAGGTTCGATCCCTTATGGCATCCCATATGGTCCCCCAGCACCGCCAGAAGTAACCCCTGAGCATCGCTGGGTGTGACCAAAAAGAAAAAAAAATCCTGTCTCTAAACCCATGTACTGCCCAGCCCAGAAATGGACATTTTCAGTAGCAAAGTGGAGGCAGACCTTTCTCTCTCCTTCCTCCTGTTCTCTTTCTCCCTGCCTCTCCCTCCTTCATTTCTGGCCACACCAAGATGCTTAGGGACCACTGCAGCCTCAGTCTGGGGGTCTTTTTTTTTTTAGTCTGGGGGGTCTTGTAGAAGTGCTTGGGGCAGTGAGGAGCCTGCCATACTGGGGACGGAACCGGGGCTCTCGCAAAGCCTGTTCCCTCGCCCTCCCACCTCGGTGGGGGAAGTTGGCCCCCACTAACTGGCTCAAGAGGCCATGCCAGGTGATCCAGCCCTCCAGACTAGTGGCTCCAGGAGAAGCCGAGGATGGGACCCTGGTCACAGACCGCCCAGAGCCTTCTGCAGTGCTCAGGACTCGGGAATTAAACATCAGTGGCGTTGAGGGGACCCGGGGCGCAGGTCCCCAGGCCCTGTGCTGTGTCCCCAGCACACAGTCCCATGTTACAACGAACTTTCTGGCCAGCTGTAGGGAGGAGGCCAGGGGTGTTGCATGTTCAGGGAGGAGCTGGGGAGTGTGGGCGCCAGAGCAGCGGCTGCTCCATGAGGAGGAACTAACTGGCTGGGCGCGGGGGTGAGTCAGCATCAGGACAGGGACAGTGGAACCTGCAGAAGCGGCCTCGGCCCTGCTGTGCGCTGGGACCTCGTGACAGCCCGGTGGAGGCCGAGACGCTGTTTTGCCATCAGACCTCATTCCTGCAGCAACGGACCCGAGTTGCTGAGCCCCGCGCCGTGAGCGGGCTGCTGCCAGCACTCAGCAGAGCCAGGGGCCTGTGCTCTGGGGAGAGTGCTCCCGCTGTGCAGAGGCCTCCAGTGCAGCAAAGACCCCGAGCTGGAGCAGCTGCTCAAGGAGGTGAAGCCCGGCAGTGCGCCCGCCCGCCCACAGCGTCCTACAGGAGCCGGGACAGTGAGGGCGCTTGCATTTATGTGATGGACCCAGGTTCAATTCCCCGGCACCCCACAGGATCCCCGGAGCCCCCCCCCAGGAGTGACCCTTGAGCGCAGAGCTAGGAGTCAGCCCTGAGACCCTCCAGGTGTGTCCCCCAACCCAACCTAGGAGATCTGTCCCGGCGTCCTCCCCGACGTGCGCGATGCTCGGGGAGTCCAGGCCATCAGGAGCCCGGGCAGGGCCTGGGGCGGGGAATCCCCCTTCCCGGCACGTGCGCGAGGGCGCGTCTGACCAGTAGTTCTGGGACGTGAGCCCACCGGCTCTGTCAGCCAGGGGGGGTGGGGGTGGGGGGAGGGTGCTGCGTTCGCCAGCACAGAGAGGCTGGGTGAGGAGCTGCGCCACACAGCAGGCAGGAGGGCTCAGCCGGGCCGGTCCACGCTGGCCGAGCATGCGCACCCCAAGGGCGTCTCCGGGGGACCCTTCTGCAGCTGGGCCCTCCCGGCTGGGACCCTGCCCGGGGCCGCGGGGCCGAGGGGACAGAAGAAGGCGTGTCCAGGAGGCGCGCAGCGGGGCCGAACTGGGCCGTGCGGGCGAGGGCGCCCACGTGATGACGCCCACGTGACCGCGCCCACGTGACTGCGCCGCAGGCTGGGCGGGGCGGCGGCGCCCAGTGGTCCAGCACGTCCACGGAGCCCGCGACAGACCGCGCCCGCCCGAGCCCGCCGCCACCATGATGTGCGGGGCCCCCTCCGCCACACAGCCCGCCACCCCCGACACCCAGGCCATCGCCGACCAGGTAGGCGCGACCCCCGGGGGACGTCAAGGCCCGGGTCCCGGCCGGGGTGGGTCTCATGCCCAGGCCCCAATCGGGCCGGGAACCCCGGACTTGCCAGTCCTCCCCTCCCTGAGCACTCGGGGCCGAGTCCGGGAGAGCCTGCCCAGCGTGGGGGCGCCCGCCTGCCCTCTGGGCCGCGGCCCTGCTCCGTGGACTGAGTCACCCACATCTCACCCCAGACTATCCTGTTTTGTGCTCCTCGGGTCAGGGGTCTGTCTGCAGCCGGCCTCAGTTTCCCCGCTGGCCCATGTCCCCTTCTGTGAGGGACCCCAGGTGACAAGTCACACAAGTGGACAGCACTCAGCTTCCAGCTCAGGCCCACGGGGCCCATCCCTGGTGGCCCTCCCTCTGAAGGTCCGGCCTGCTGGGTTCCAGGGCACTTAGCTCAGGCAGGGACAGTCCAGCCTCCTCTCACCCCAGGACCACCGGAGGCAGCCCAGCCCTGAGAGCAGGACCCCAGGCCTCCAGCCCCAGGCAAGCAACAGCCTCCCTGCAGCCCGGTGGGCCCAGAATGACTGTGCTGTTTCCCGGGACCTCCCGGCAGCGCTGGGGGCCACCAGGGCTCCGCCCAGCCTGACTTGGGTCTCCCCTGGGCCTGTGCAGGCCAGCATGCACTGCAGTCCTGTTGGCTCACACAGGCACGGGAAAAGTTGAAATTCCTGGAAACCCGCCCTAGAGACTCCTCCCGCCCCTGGGAGCTTTGCTACGGCACTCCCCTTCGCTTAGTGAATTCCACTAATGGCTCGATTCCCGGGCACAGTGGGAGGCTTTGCCTTGCACACAGCCCACCTGGGTCTGATCATGTGTCCTGTCTGGTCCCCTGAACATGCCAGGGCTGGTTTCTTGAGTGCAGAGCCAGGAGGAAGCCCTGAGCACAGCTGGGTGTGGCCCAAAAAAAACAAATAAATCACTTGATTTTGAAATGAACTGGACGTGCTAAGCTAACAGAAGCGGGTATGGACATGTGTGCTGAATCATACCTGTGAAAGGACCCTGCGTCCAGCACTGCCGCGCTCTCTCTCTCCAGGTCAGGGCCCAGCTGGAGGAGAAGGAGAACCGGAAATTCAACACCTTTAAGGCTGTGGAGTACAAGTCCCAAGTGGTGGCTGGAAGGAATTACTTCATCAAGGTGCGCCTGGGGCGACCTAAAGGAGTGTGTGTGCACACGGGGAGGGCTCCAGGCTCCGCAGTGGCCAGTGGCCTGTCATCAGCTGTCCCTGCCCACCCCCTCCCAGGTTCAGGTGGATGAGGACGAGTTTGCGCATCTCCGCGTGTTCCAGAGCCTCCCACACGAGAACAAGCCCTTGGTCCTGGCCAACTACCAGACGAGCAAAGCCCGGCACGATGAGCTGACCTACTTCTAGGCGGTGCAGCCACAGCAGACCCCCCCCTTCCCCCGCCATGTGACCTGCTCCGAGTCACTCTGATGCTGTGTTCCCGCAAAATGCCCATTTTTTAAATTTCTGCAAATAAGTGAGGTTGTTTCCTTGTCTGGGGCCACAATCCCAACATGCGTGGCTGGTGGTGATGATGCAGCAACAACCGTCCCAGGAGCCCACTGGCAGCCCTTGCCCCACCTGGACATGGCCCCAGGAGCCTGCTGTCCAACATGCACCCACAGCGGCTCAAGTCGTCCTGTCGCCTGTCCCTGTCACACAGCGTTCCGGTAACATGGCCCAGGACACAAGCACACAAATGGTCATGGGGCTGCCTTTGGTAAGGGCCTTCTCGGGATGGTGCTTCTGGTTTCTGGAAGGTTATAGGACCTGTCAGTACTCAGGCCTGAGGTTGTCCTTGTGAGCTGTGCAACCTTAGGTGATAGCCCCCGGGCCTGTGAGGCAGCTTCCCCAGCGGGCAGAGGAGCCAGGGTCAGGGGAGCATCTGGTCAGCAGGAGCGTGGTCTGAGACTCAGGACACGCTGTCTTGCCTCACACCCCAGGCCCCCACTCTCAGTGGTCACCACCCATTCCCTAGGACAGGACCCCACCCCCACAAGCACAGGACACGCATGTGTACCACTGACGTGTATTTGCATGATGGACAGGCAGCAGTCACCTTAGGAGCACGACACAGGGACTTAGAATTGATTTAGAAAACCACCAGGAGAGCAATGAGGCGGGTCTACAGGGCAGTGGGGGGGGGGGACTGGCAGACAGATGGGTTTGTGTGCTAGCTGCAGGCAGGGCACCCTCGCTCCAGAATACACGTACGCAGACAACAGAGAAAAGACCGGTTCAGATTTGGCCCCCAACCTGTGTCAAAACCCAGTGCCTGGGACCCGGGGAGCTTCTGAGGGAGGATCCAGGCCCTGCGGGCAAATGCATGCACGGGCCTCAGCCGTGCTCAACTGGAATGTCAACAGGGTCACCCAGAGCCGAGCCCCGCCCACGGGACCCTGCATCCCACAGGCTCCATCCAGGAAGCCCCAGATCCTGCCTGCTGGGGTGAGGGGGGGGGTCGCCGGGTCCCCTTTGTTGTGGGGAATACTGAAGGGACAGGAACCCCACAGGCTCTGTAGGGTGCAGGACCTCAGCCCAGAGCGAGGGGAGTCTCACTGGAGCCACAGTGTTGCCCTAGTGGCCCCGCCCAGCAGCACGCCACCCGGCTATGTGCGGCCCCCAGCAGGCTGCCCCTCCCGGTCCCCACACTCTGGTGGGTGAGGTACCCCGTAAGTCACGCCACCCCCCGCCCTTTGGGATCAGCCCGACAGGAAAGCAGAGACAAAAACCTCACGTGGGGCCTCAAGGGGGCCGAGCAGCCACCCTGGGTCACGCGGGTCTGCTGGAGGCCACCACGCGTGAGCCGCGGGGAGTGCGGAAAGGAGCAGGGATTCCAGAAGCAGGGCCCTTGGCACAACCTGTGAAGGGGCGGTGGGGCCCCTGGATGGGCGGGGCGGGCAGTCTCAACACGCGTCTGGGGGCGTTGGCTGGTGGAGAAAGCAGGACGGCACGGGCACAGTGGACACCTGCGACACTGGACACGCACGAGAAGGATCACGTCGTCATGGCTCTGGGCGGACATCACGTGTGCACGGACACGGGGCTCACAGCACGGCAGCCTGCACCACGATCTCGGGGCTCTCGATGTCGCGCTTGCTCTGCACCATCCTGAGCTCCAGCTGCGCGGGGCTGGGCTTCTGCCCCTTCCCTGCCTGGGCTGAAGGGGGGTAGGCGTGAGGGGGCGCCGGCTGGACCTCCAGTGCCCTCCGCAGTGGGTATGTCTTTCCCCGCCTCCGAGAGCATACCCTGGGCACACCGGATGGTCCGCTGCAGGACGTGATGCATGGCCGACAGGGTCTTCTCACAGGCCACCTGCGGGAATGACGGGTGGTGAGCACTGGAGCAGGGGCCTCATAGGGCTGACCTGCCCCAGGCCCAGGCCCTCTGAAGGCGACCCGGAGTCCAGTGGGCTAGCCTGACCCCAGCCTCCCCGCCTCAGAGATAGAGGGCCAACACAGGGCCCAGGTGCCCTGACCTTGAGATTATTGGGGTGCTTGTGTGTCCAGGCCAGGAGCATGGCGGCAAAGAGGTCCCCGGTGCCCACAAAGACGGCGTCCACTCTGTGCATGTCCATACGGATTCGCTCTGTCACCACCGAGCCATCAGGGTTCCCTGGGGGCAGAGTGTGTAGGTGGAACCCCAAACCCCTTGGCCCCACACGGCTAGTCCAAGAAGCTCCAGACTCCATCGCCGGGAGCCCCCAGGGTACGAAGAGCCAAAGGAACCCTGGGGTCATGGAGGAGAGGGAGGTGATGAGCGCCTGCCTGTATGCACGGGCTGTGTGTGTGTATGTATGTGTATACACATGTGCCTATCCGCATGTGGGCACTGCATGTACCAAGGTGGGCAAGGGTGCATGTGTGCCTGTCCACATTTGGGTACTGCATGTCTGTCTGCATGTACATTTGGGTACTGCATGTACCAAGGAAGGCGAGTGTGCACATGTGCCTGTCTGCATGTGGGCACTGCGTGTACCAAGGTGGGTTAGCGTGCACGTGTGCCTGTCTGTGGGCACTGCATGTACGAGGGAGGGCAAGCGTGGACATGTGCCTGTCCACGTGTAGGCACTGCGTGTACCAAGGAGGGGGAGTGTGCACATGTGCTTGTCTGCATGGTGACATTTTTGTGTACTAAGGTGGCTCAGTTGTCAAACACTTTCTCTGTGGGTTCCCTCTGGGTTCCATCCTGGCCCTGCAAAAATAAAAAAAGGGGGGGAGGTGGCCAGAGAGATAACAGTGAGGAGGGCGTTTGCCTTGCACACAGCTGACCTGGGTTCAATCCCCGGCATCCCATATGGTCCCTGAGCACCACCAGGAGTGATTCCTGAGTGCAAAGCCAGAAATAATCCTTGAGCCCTGCCAAATATGGCCCCAAAATAAAAACAACCCTTCAAACCATCGCAAAGGCCCCTCAGACACTGTGGGTGTTGTGTGTGGATGAGCGTGTGTGCAGGGCCGGGGGGTGGCTCTGCTGCAGGGGCAACAGGGGGCTCCGTGGCTGTGCTGTGCCTGAGGTGGGCTGGGGGTCCCCGGTCTCCAGGCCGGGTTTCTACTGGGCTGTTCCTTGTGCTTCTGGTGTGCCCACGGTAGGATGTGTGGCGCCCGAGCCCCCCGACACAGGCCCAGTCTGGAGCACTCACGGATCCGCTGACTCCCCAGCGCCGTCAGGTAGTCGCTGCCCCGCGGGGACGGGAGGTCGGAGCTGGTGATGACGACGGTGTCAGGGCCCATGGAATGCAGCACATCCATCACCTGGACATGGGCAGGGAGCTCAGCACCTCCCGCTCCCCCAGTGCCCAGCGGGGTCCCACCCACCACCCCAAGGAACCCACAGAGGGGCTGAGGTGGAGACACTGAGAGTCCCCACTGGCATCCATCTCCCCCAGCCTTGCCCTGCAGGTCAACCAGTACCAACCTGCGGTTTCCACTCCTAACCTGTAGTTAACTAGCCCTAACCTGCAGTCAACCAGTCCTAATCTGTGGCTAACCAGCACTAACCTACAGTTAACTAGTCCTAACATGTAGTTAACCAAACCCAACCTGTAGGTAACTAACCCTAACCTGTTGTCAACTAGTTCTAACCTGCAGTTAACCTGCCCTAACCCATAGCTAACCAGTCCTAACCTATAACCAGTCCCAACCTGTAGTTAAGCAGCTGGCAGTCCATCTCCATGCCAGTCCTGCCCTGGGCGGCGCCTGAGAGGCCCCTCACCTGCAGCGCCTCCTCCTGGTTGCGGATCTTCCTGCCGCTCAGTAGCCTGGTAGAGAGGGACGAGATGAGCCCCCCTTTCAGTCCCCACCAGGACACGGGCCACCTGCTCTGCCTGCCAGGCTGGTGCAGGGTTGGTCCCGGGGGCTCATACTTCCTGGGGAGCAGCTCCTGTGGCACTAAGCCAATACCACCCCAGTGACAGACACCCCAACACAGTCCAAGGTCATGGGGTCAGCAGATAGCCTCGTACGGATGGACTCATTCAGAGAGTCCCCGAGTGACCCCATCTGGGACCAGCCAAAATATAACAGCAGGCGCGAAGGAGACCCCCGGGCTGTGCTGGCCAGGCGCCTGTAGGTCTGGGGGCTGTGCAGGGCACCCGCGGGCCCGCCCAGCAGCACTCACTCGGCCTCGAACTGGTTGGGGGTGATGATGTCTGCCACGGGCACCACCTTGTCCCTGTAGACGGGCAGCAGGTCTTCGGGCACGTACTGGGCACAAGGAGGGCAGCAGTCGGGCTGACGGCACCAGTACCCCCAGCCCTCCTGTCCGGCATGCAGCCAAGGGGCCCAAGGACGGGACCCCGCGCTCCCACCCTGGCTTCTGGTCACGGGCCCCTCAGTATGGCCAGGGGTCCCCAGGGCCAGTGCCTGAGGATTAGGGATTTGGGGAGGTCCCCTGTGGTGTGGGGGTGAGCTCAGGCCCCCTGCAGGTGATTCAGGGCCCAGGACAGCGACAGTCAGGCAGGATCCTGCATGCGGCTGAGTGCCAGGGAGGGCCGGGAGACAGGGAGGGGCAGGAGGGAGGGGGGAGGGAAAGGAGGGACGAGGAGGGATGGGGTGGGGCAGGGCAAGGAGCCCCTGGTTAGCGCAGGGTCAGTGGGACAGCCAGAGCAGGAGACAACTCTGGAGGATGTTCCCGCCCCCTGCCCGTCTCCAGAAGACCGGTCACCTGCACGGTGTGCGTATGCATGTGTGTGCGTGAAAAAGAGTGCAAGTATGCACGTGTCAGTGCATCTGAGTACATGTAGAACTACGTACATGGGTGAGCGCACACGCACATGTGACACGCACATACACGTGTGTCAGAAGCAGGGAGATGATGGAGCTGGGCAGATGGGCAGCTTGTGGGGCCTTTCACCCCGAATGTGCCCAGGGCCCTGTAACCCCCTGTCCCTGCTGCCCCCCCCCAAGACCCCAGAGAAAGCCCATTGCAGAGATGCTGTCCCGTAAACTCGGGCCCTCGGACGGGGCAAGCCCAGCCCGCAGAGGACAGTAGCCAGGCACCCGACCAGGGCAGTTCTACTGCCTTCTGCTGGCCACTGATTCTGGGCAATCGGGCTCTCAACCCTGAGCCCAGCACGTGTGTTTGTTTGTGCATGTGTGCGTGCGTGCATGCCCGCCAAGGCCCCCGGCTACCCCCACGCAGGCCACTCACCATGGAGCCCTCACCGTCCCACTTGTCCCCCATCACCGGGTCACACACTGTAGGGACACAAAGGATCGTCAGCAGTGGTCCTAGGGCCAGCCCTCAGGCCACGTCTTAGAGACCAGCTGAGAGCGGACCAACACCTGCCCTTAGGTGACCCCACCTCAGGAGTCAAGTCCCGGGGGCCTCCTCAGCACGGCAGGCCCCAGTGGGCACAGAGCCCCCCTCGCCCCCGACCCAGCTCACCATGCAGAGCCCCCCCAGGGGGCCTGCCCCAAAGCTGGGGCTGCAGGCAACACCCACCGTAGACTAGCCTGGGGTTCTGCTGCTTCAGTTCCCGCACAATGTCCACCACCATGGCCAGGAAGGACTTGTCCCGTGTGTAGCCTGCGGGGGCAAGCGGTCATAGCCCCAGGACCACCCAGGCAGGATCCCAAGTCCCCACAGGAAACGACATGTGGAGATGGGGACATAACGTCCCCCATGGCCCCAGGCCTGTGGGCAGCCTCGGGACCCCCATGGGCTCATGTCATGGGCAGGTCTCGGGACCCCCACAGGCTCATGTCTTGGGCAGGACTGTAGGCCCCCAGGGCCTCATGTGGTGGGCAGCCCCGGGCACCCACCTGTGAGCACGTAGTCGTACTGGTTCACCTGGTTCAGCCGCAGGCCCTCGTAGAGCTCGTGCAGCTCCCCCGAGTTGAGCACCTGCCCCTTCCAGTGTGCATACCCTGCGCAGACATGGGCACACGCAGTCGCACGGCAGTACACGGCACCGTGCAGGGAAGGGGGGTTCTGGCAGTCTCAGGCGTAGCCCAAGGACAAGACCCCCTGTTCGGGGCTGTTCCTGCCCCCCAGCCCTTCAGAGGGGGAGAGCCGCCACTTCCGCCCCAACGCCCACCCCCTGGAGCCAGCAGGATCCCGGAGAGAGTCCTGGGATGGCTGGACACCGCCCACCCGCCTCTCCCTCCTGGGTCCCTCCCCAGGCTGGGGTGCCATTCGCGCTGCCCCTCCCGACCAAAGCCCGGCTCCAGCAGGGTGTGGGGGTGCAGCAGCCCTGGAGCCCCCACAGGCCAGGCCGTGGGCGGAGGTGGCCGAGACCTCCCTGGACTGAGCCCCGCCTCACCCGTATGGTTGGAGAACTGGACGGAGTTCACGGCGTCGATCTCGAAGCCCAGCACCTGCAGGACAGTGGGCAGTGGCTGGTGAGGGACTGGACTCTGCAGCCCTCCCCCACTGCCCAGAGACCAGGGGCATCGCCCCCGCTCCGCACGTGGACCCCAGCAGGGCCCGCCAAGGAGGGGGAGGGGGAGGAGGGAGAGGAGGGGGAGGGGGAGCGACTCTCCTCGAGTGGGGGTGCAGGAAGGGAGGCTGGGAGGAAGGAGTCAGGAGGTCCGGGGGCAGCGGCGGGCAGGGTGGCCATCCCTGGGAGAACACGACCCCCTTCCACTGCCTTCCCAGCCGCAGTGCTCGGACTGGGCCCACCCAGTGAGCCAGCACACTCCCAAACACCCAGCCCGGAGAAGGGGTGCTGTTCTCCTCCCCTGTGGTGGCAGCCCAGAGCCGGCATCTCACTGGTGTGGGGTCCGGCTGGGTCTTTGGCTTCCTGGACCCCCGCTGCCCTCCACTATGCCAGTCAGCCTGGCCCTGGGAGGGGACCCCAACCCCCAAGGTCCAGGAGCCGGGGGCCCAGGAGCCAGGGCAGGGCAGGGGTGCTCCTCCCTCTTCCTGCTGCTCCCCTCCCTCCTTCCCGAAAGTCCTTTCCTCTTCCCCTCCCTCCTCCTCCCTTCTTCCTCCTGGCTGTGCTCCTCCCCTCTTCCCCCTCCCCCCTGCCACGCTCCAGCTCAGCTCGGGCTCAGGTCTGGAGCCCAGGCTGGTTGGGCTTCTGAGCTGCGCGGGTGTATTCTGGGGGGTGCCCTGAGCCCCTGCTTGTGCAACGCTCCCCCGCGCCCCCCTCCCCCGCCCTGCCGCTCACGTGTGCCCGCCACACCGTGTCCAGATACACACCCCCTGATATGGGGACACTGGTCCACGCTCACATACATGCACACGCGTGCACGAGGCCACACCACAGAACACGATCGCACACATGCTTGCTTGCCACACGCACACAAGTTCTCGCACACGCACAGAACACACCTCAGTACGTTCCTCTCAGTCCAGAGCAATGCTCCTGAGCATGCCCCCCCCCCCGCCACCCCCGCACACCCACCCTCCCCTGAGCCAGGCAAAGCAAGCCACAAGCCACTCTGGGTGGGCGTGGGGCGGACGTGGGGTGGCTGAGTGACAGTCCTGGGAGGCGGGGCAGGGCACAGCAGGCCGTTTTCTCTCTGGTCCTGGGGCCACTCCCAGCTGTCCCAGGCTCTGGGCTGAGCCCCTGGCTACGGTGTTCCAGCCTGGAGCTACCCCCTGCTGGGCTGGAGGGTGGAGGGCAGAGCCATTTCCGCCCTGCATTTCCGCAGGGACTCAGGTCCCAGGTTCCAGGTTTGGGGGCTGGTCAGCAGACTGCAGCCCTCCCTGCTGCCCCTGTCCCCTCCCTGGCTGGGGGTGAGGAGGGTCCTCAGCTCCCGGCCGCACCTTCTCTCGGCCAGACGCATACCTGGAGTCCAGAGCCGACGGCATGGGCGCTGGCCGTGCAGAAGGGTTGCCGCCCTGAGGCCCTGTGGTCAGCCAGGACTTGTGGGCTGGGCCTGTCCTAACACAGACCCCCCTCCCACAGCAGACCCGGGGTACAGCTGAGCCCTGCAGAGCACTGGAACCCGCGTGCTGCCCAGCCGCTGCCCTGACTGTCAGCATGGGCTGGGATGCAGAGTCTCAGGCCCAGGACGTGGTCAGGCTGCTCTGGCCTCGCACCTTGGGGAACGCAGGCGCGCACAGCACACGGGCCAGGATGGGGCTAGGAGGGGGCCGGGGGCCCTGACGCTTGGATGGGGGTTGGAGGGGCGGTTGGAACTGGCCCCGGGCACCCCACAGAGCTCTCTGCTGGGGAAGTGTCCTGTCCTGTGCCCTGGGTTCAGGGTCAGGGAAGGAAGTGTCCAACAGAGGAGGAAGGAGGGGATGGGACAGTACAGCCTGCCCGCCAGGAGAGAGCCCCGAGCACAGAGCTGGGAGTCAGCCCTGAGCACTGAGTCAGAAGTGAGCCCTGAGTACTGAGTCGGGACTGAGTCCCGAGCACAGAGCCAGGAGTGCGTCCAGAGCACTGAGTTAGGAGTGTGCCCCGAGCACAGAACCAGGGGTGAGCCCCGAGCACAGAGCTGGGTGAGCCCTGAGCAGAGTCGGGAGGGAGCCCTGAGCACTGAGTTAGGAGTCAGCACTGAATCAGGAGTGAGCCCCGAGCACTCAGTCAGGAGTGAACCCCGAGCACAGCCGCGTGTAGTCCCCGAAAGGAACCCCGAGGGTCGGCGTGCGGGGGGCGGACCGGGGACTCGGCCCACCGCGCAGGGGCTCCGCTTGCAGGCCCAGGCCCCCGACCCCGGGCGGCGGGCGCGCGGCCAAGGTCGCCGTGACGTCACCCACCTGCAGCGGGAAGGCGGCCGCGCGGTTGCCCACGTAGCCGCGGACGACGTGGCTCTGGATGGACAGCACGCGGCACTCCGGCTCCATGCCGCTGTCCGCGCGCTCGGCCCGGTCCACTAGCCCGCTCGACCCGCTGGCCCGTCCCGCCCCGCCCCGGCCCGGCTGGAGCAATAGCACAGTGGTAGCGCGTTTGCCTTGCATGCAGCCAACATGGCCGACCCAAGTTCGATTCCTCCGCCCCTCTCGGAGAGCCCGGCAAGCTA
>JAOXYA010030307.1:0-13024 GCA_028565675.1 Sorex palustris
CTGGTCCAATGAAGATCAGGGATAAAATCCTGCTGACCTACGAGATTGAGCTACTGCGCATGCGCAGAGAAAGGGCTGCAGGCCCTGGCGTTGGGCTTAGTGTCAAGGTCTGAGAAGATAGTTGATATGACTTCTATCTTGATTTTTTTTTTGAGAATTGTTTTATGGGCCCTTTGGTTTATATTGGAGATTGTCATTTGGTTTATATTGTGAGGAGTATCTCCCCAATAGATACTCCGATTTTGGAGGATGGAGGCTACTATATATGTTCACAAGACCAATCTCTTACCATTTATTTTTTCAAGGGTTAATGTTTGCTTATTGAGTTTTGCCTAGGTGATCTGTCCAGTGGTGATAAAAGAGAGTTAAAATCTCCTATTACTATTGTGTTGCTGTCAATAGTTTCCATTATCTATTAGCATTTCAAATTTTTGAATGTCCATCACTAAGGTGCATAAATTTTAAGAGTGTAAGTTCTTTTTGATGTTTTGATCATCTTGTCATTAAGAAATTACCATACTGTCTTTATTACCTTTTAAAATTGAAGTCTTTATTGAAGCCTATGTGTGTTCACATTGTCTTTTTAAGGGAATCATTTGCTTGTAGATTTAGTCTTTGACTCTGACTCTGAGACTCTGTTTACCCTAACTGTTCAGATGTGTTTCTTGGAGGCAGTCAAAATTTGGTTTAGTTGTATGATCTATACTGTCTGTCTGTGTATCTTAGTTGGTGAATTCAAGCCATTGGCATTGAGTGAGATTATTGAGGTTAAGGAATATGTTTCAGTATTCAGTTATTAGCAGTATTTTAAAACATCGTGCCTAAAATAAAATTTAAAATTCTGCATCTTTGTGTGTAATTCTGATTACAATGTGTCTTATTTTTATATTTGAGTATTTCCATTGAAATCTTTTGGGTCTCATGGATCTGGATGCATAAACGCTTCATCTATAGGAAATTATCTTTGACTAATTTAATAAGATATTGAATTGCATTCCTATTCCTTAGGGACTCTGTTGATTCCTGTATTTTTTTCTCTTGAAGTCATCCCATACTTGATGTCTGTGCTCTCAATTCAGTACTTTTCAGACTGTTTCCCATCTTCTGTTGTTTGCTAGTGACTTTCTGCAACTAGTCTAGTAGATAATTTTTTTTGTTCTCATCTGCTGTTATTCAGCTGTTGAGACATTCCATTGCATTAAAAAAATGACTTTGCATACACTTTGGTTGTCTCTCTTCTGATTTTAGCTTTCTCATTCCTGTGCTAAGACTTTCTTGTGCTTATTAGTAATCTGAACCATTATATCATTTAGCTCATTAAACTTCCTCATCATGGTATCATTATAGTTATTATTATTTGAGAGGTTAGAGAGTTAGATACTGCTTGAGCCTTCTCTCATTGCCACAATCTTTACTCATTGAGCTCTTGGGCTTCTGTAAAGCTTCCCCTTGTGACAGCTCTAAGGGTGAATCTTCATAGTTAGTATACATCTACTTGCAATACATACTTGGCCCTATCTCTCCTCTGACTGCAAATTCTTAAAACCACCACTGCCTAGTGAGGGCTTCTCTGTGGGATGAGTGGATGGAACAAGGACAAGGGGGCAATAGGAAAACTCTTCGGCAGCAACCAGAATTACCCACAAGTATGAGGCTTCACACAGGCACAATAAGTGTGGTAATGTGAGGTGTGATGAGTAGAGCTGTCTCTATGCATAAGCAGCCACATAATTGAGGTACAAGCAGTGACAAGTGGAATTATGGGCACAGGGTGTAAATGTGGACCTACAAAAGAGTGTGGAGGCTGCCACCCAAGTGGAAGGAAAAGGAATCTGCTTCCTCTTCTGAAAAGACTTTGGGGATATCATTTGGGATGCGAACTTCACCTAAAGAATGAATGAGTACCCTAAATTTTACTTGCCTGGTGTCTAAAAGACCTTGACATGTCAATTTTTTTTTCTTTTTTTCCTCCCACTCTTAGTCAAACATTTCAGAAAAGGCACTTCCAGGATTGTTTTACTGATTCTAATTATCCTCTCTACTCATAACCACTCCTGATTTAAGGTTTGTGCTCCTAAGTGAGATCAGGTACTCCAGCTATTTGCTGGAGTAAAGAGCTTTGATAATCTGTTTACCACTAACTTTACTGTAGCACTGTAGCACTGTCCTCTTCTTGTTCATTGATTTGCTCGAGCGGGCCCAGTAACATCTCCATTTTGAGACTTGTTGTTACTGTGTTTGGCATATTGAATATGTCACGCACGGCAAAGCCTGACCTTTCTGCTATAAAATCTAAAATGCACGTGTGTGTGTGTGTGTGTGTGTGTGTGTGTGTGTGTGTGCTTATTTCTGGTTCTGCGTTCAGCGATCACTCTTGGTGATGCTTGGAGGACCTTATGGGGTGCCCAGGATCGAATCTGGGTCAGCTGTGTGCAAGGCAAGTGCCTTACCTTCTGGGTTTTATACCTGCATTTCATTTCTCCCTATCTCTAGCACTGTGAGATGTGCCCCCCCACGACCATTTTTCAGACTGAAATTTTCAAAAATTTAAATGTTCTCAGTTTATTAGAATCCAACAAATTTTTTTATTTGAAAAAAGTGATCTTATTATATTAAAGAAAACTGAAAACTATGAAGAGATTGGAATTTTGTATTACCAGATATGCATTAATCAACTAGGAAAAAGAGGAGCCACAGCAATTGTGCTGCAGGTAAGTCACTTGCCTTGCACTCTGCTGACATGGGTTTAATCCTGGGCACCACGTATCGCTTCCTTGACCCTACTGGGAGTAAACTCTGAGCTCAGAGCTAGGAGTAAGCCCTGAGTATTGCCAGGAGTAGCCCCAAAATTAAAAAAACAAAAAGACTAGGAAAAGCAAACTGTGGTAACAATACTTACAACATCTACTAGACCAAGCTGTTGCTGGTGGGACTATGGAGAAATGGTGCTCTCATTCTTTGCTGATGGAAATTTAAGTGCTGTGCAGACTCTCTGGAAAGCAATCTTGTAATATCTATTAAAAATTAAAGTACAGGGGCCAGGGAGATAGGACAGCAGGTACAGTACTTGCCTTGCATGTGGCTGACCTGTTTGATCTCTGGGATCTCATATGGTCCCCTGAGCATCACTAGGAATAATTCTTGAGTGCAGAGTCACCAGTAATCCCTGGTTTTTTATGTAGTCGGGGGGAAAAAAAAGAAAGAAAGAAAAAGTACATCATACTCTTCATCAAGTTAGTTTCTAGGTTCTATCCCTTAGAAAGAAGCTCAACAATATTCAAGAATTTGCTTATTGTCTCATTGGAAAAGTTAGAGGAGAAACAGAAATAAAGCAAATGTCTTATAATGGAAGGATGAGATAGTAAATTTCGGTACTTTTTGGAGCCATAAAAACCCGAAATTTTTCTGGCGGAGGACAACAGGATGGAAGTATTTTTTTCCTCCCTCAAAACAGTGACAAGAGCTGGTGAGATAGACTTTACTTGCCTTATGTGACTGCCTCCAGTTCCATTCCCAGCACCGCATCTGGTTCCCTGAGCACTGTCAGGAGTGATCCCTAAGCACAAAGCCAGGAGTAAACCCTGAACACACCCTGGTGTGTCCCCTCCTCATCCCCCAGACAATGACAAAAGTTTATATAAAACTTACATGAGTGTTTATTTAGGTCTGAACATAATTTTATAAACATGGAGAAATTATGAAAGGTTATTATAATAGGATTATACTGACCTTTGAGGGGGAAAAAAAAAACCCCTAAACATCCGTGTTGTAAAAGAAAAATAGAGTTTGGTTCTCACTCATGTAAAGGGAAAGGCTCAGATGTAGGCAATGGCAACCTTCAGCAGTTCCTCTTTTTTAAGGAATCCAGGCTCTTTTCAGCTCTCTCTTGTTGACCTTCATCTTCCAATAATGCTTCACTGGGCCTTTCATCCTTCAAATCCAGCCTAGCTAACGACATCCTCATCATCTACATCCTCAGCAGAAGGATTCAGAAAAGGCTTAAAGAAGTGGGTGGAAGGTATGCCTGGGATTTGTTTCTTAAAAAATGTTTCTAGGGGCTGGAGAGATAGCACAGCGGGTAGGTTGTTTGCCTTGCACGCAGCCTACCTGGGTTCGATTCCCGGCATCCCATGTGGTCCCCTGAGCACCGCCTGGAGTAACTCCTGAGTGCAGAGCCAGGAGTAACCCCTGTGCATCGCCAGGTGTGACCCAAAAAGAAAAGAAAATTAGCCTGAAGGTTTTACCTTTAACACTCGAAAGCGAACCAAGTTAGAGTTTCTTGTATAGTTGAAGCTAATGGTCAGGTCTCTCCCCAGTGTCCGGCCAGTCCACTGTCCAGTGTCCTGCATCCTGCCCTTGCTGTTTTCCTGCCCCATTGTATGATGGTCTGGTCCCAATAGGGCACAGCTCCATGTCCCAGTTAATTTTGGGATATAAACTTGAATCATTTGTTTGGATTTTTTTTTTCAATTTAAGGTATCATGATTTACAAAGTTGTTCATAATGGCTTCAGGCCTACGGTGTCCAGCAAATCCCACCCCCAGTGTCCCAGGTGCCCCCTCCGGCCTGCACCAGAGCACAGGGGGGCTTTTCATGGCAGCATTGAGGACTAAGAACTAGAAGAAACACCCTCAGTAACAAATGATAGAATGGATGGACGGTCACACATGGACAAGGCACAGATTAACAGCATGTTGTACTCTGGCACTGGACCACCTGCCTGTTGGCTGAGAATCACCAGTGGGGGCCCAACTGACAGCAGCACCAGTGACCTTGGGGTGGGCCCTGGACCCAGAGAATCTTGCCCATAATCATCCTGGCTGAAATGCAGTCAAACTTCCTGGGGCACAACACATGGGGTTCCCTGAGCCCCGCCAGGGGTCAGTTCCTAGATCGTGCTCTTACCAAGACAGACAACAACTTAGGGTCCTGAGTGTGAGAACGACTGCAGCCAGAAAAGCAGGATAAGATGAGGAACTGTTCCTGTGAGTATCCTTATACTTGGTGCATTTCGTTTGGATTTGGGAGGAGAGGAATGGAGGAAGGCAGGGAGTGGAGAAGGAATGAAGGGACGAAGGAAGGGAGGGAGGGAAGAGGAAGGAAAGAGGGAGGGAGGATAGAAGGAAAGGAAGGAAGGAGGGAAGAAAGGAAAGGAAAGGAGCGTGGGAGGGAAGGAGGGAGAGGGGAGTAAGGAAGGAGTGAAGGAAAAGAGGGAGGGAAGGAGGAAGGGAGGTTGAAAGGGAGTGGGGGAGGGCAGCTGCGTGAGTAGTGACTATCGTGATGAGTAATATTACTGCAGATTTTGACAATGTCACAGAAGTGATTGGTACTGCAATAAAACAACGAAGAGGGTCCTTTAGAGCAGGGAGCAGAAGGGCGGTGAAATTGAAGCTTGTGATAACAGGAGGAGTTTGGGGGTGTTTTGCAGGCAGATGAGTCACAGGTGCCAGAAGGACTGTGGACAACACAGGAGGAGCGTGGTCCAGACCCCTGGGGGAGGCCACGGGAGGGGCCTGGCCAGGGGTGCCGCACCCAGGCTGAGAGAGAAGGTTTAGCTCCAGGGCAGCGGGGACCCACTGACAGGAGGACTGAGCAGGAGATTTCTGTCTTTTGGGCCGTGGGGAGAGAGAGGATGAGAAAGGAGGGAAGGAGGATAGGAGAGCTCATTTGCTGACATGACTAAAAACATTCAGAAGAAGGGAAACGATGATAGCAATGAAGCAGGGTCCCGCTCATTGTCAGTCAAGCTGTTTTTTAAAAACGCGTGTGGACAGAAGCCAGACAGGAGAAGTCCTCTGAGAACCTACCCGTTAGCTTTACATCCAAGCCCTTTTCCGGCCCATAGAATTTTACTGCCTGTTTTTTTATGGAGTAAAACACACCTACCACAAACACATCAAAACATGGAGACTCATGAGTTACTGAGACACACATACCCCTGTGTAAGGGTCTCTGGACACTGTCTCCAGGCTCCCTCCCGCGGTTAAACCCCCGTCCTTCCCCTTCCCCCTACCCACAGTCTCTCAGCTCCACCCCTCATCTATAGCTCACGCTCGCCTATCATTCGGACTTTGCTGTCTCTCATTTATCTGTCCACCCGTGAATGTTTATCCATCTACCCCTGGTTATTGAGGCAGTTCCGAATGCCGCTGGGAAAAACTTTTCCGTGCACTGTAGTTGCCTCGGGGGTCCACCCCACTGAGAACACCCCAAGGATGGAGAACGTCGAGTCCCAACTGCTCTGTAGGATCCGCTTGGGAGACTGGACCATATACACTTTTCCAACTTCTTTTACCAATGACGCTGACTCCAGGTCCTTAGTAGGGCTTCATAGCTTCAGCAAAATGCATTGTTTTCTAATTTAGTGACTCTAGGCCTCTCTGCTGAGTAACTCCAAAGTATGGATTTTTCTGGACCAGAGAGGAGTGAAGTGAGTAAGGCTCTTGCCTTGCATGTGGCCAATCCGGGTTTGATCCCCAGCACCCCATATTGTTCCCCAAGCTCCTCCAGGAATGATCCCTGAGTGCAGAGCCAGGAGTAACCCCCTGAGCATCACTGGGTGTGGCCCAAAAAGCAAACTAGGGATTTTTCTATTTAAAAATTAAAAAGGGACTGAAGCGATAGCACTGCGGGTAGGGTGTTTGTCTTGCACATGGCCGACCTGGGTTCGATTCCTCCGTCCCTCTCAGAGAGCCTGGCAAGCTACCGAGAGTATCCCACCCGCCTGGCAGAGCCTGGCAAGCTCCCCATGGTGTACTCAATATGCCAAAAAAAATAACGAGTCTCACAATGAAGACATTACTGGTGCCTGCTCGAGCAAATCAATGAACAACAGGAAGACAGTGCTACAGTGCAAAAATAAAAAACTTTTTCTAGATCTGCTTCTAAATTAGAAGTGAAAATTGACAGTTTTTTTTTCTGTTGGATTAACAGTTTCTTTCGGAAACTTTTTCATTTTAATTCTGATTTAATTTTAATTTTGACACGATGATTGATAAATACTATTAATGGTAGGGATCCTTCTTATTCTTTTTTAGTTTTTGGTTTATGGGACCACATCCAGCGATGGTCAGGGCTGACTCCTGGCTCCACACTCAGATTTCACTTCTGGCGGTGCTCAGGGGACCCTGTGGGATGCTGGGGATGGAACCTGGGTTGGCCGCATGCATGGCAAGCACCCTCCTCACTGGGCCATCACTCTGGCCCCCGTGGTAGGGATTCTTGCACCACCTCCTCCACCGTGTCAAGTTTCGGCTGCCTTGTTTGTCCCCAGCCCTTTGTCATCTCCCTTTCCCTCTTGGTTGAATTCTCTGAGCTTTTCCCCATCATCTTCACAGCGTTTTCTACCAAAATGTCCTTCACGTACCTCCTTTGTTCGCTTCTAAAGAATTCACCAGATTCCAGGTACCAGCAAGTTCCTTACGGCATCCAGAGGCTGGCAGGAATGTGCACAAGGGTGCCTGGCCCTGCGCTTACCTGGCTTCCACACGCTTCCTGTAACACAGGGGGGCCAAGAGGCTGCCCGCGTGACCCAGTCCTCGGCCTCGGCTGAGGGACACAGAAACCCGAGGAGACATCTGGAGGGAGGTTCAGGGGCTCAGCCCCCATTTGTGGGCGCCTGAGAGCTGGGGCTTGCTCCTGTATCCCCCTCCCCAACACCCCACCCCTGCTTGTGCTCAGGTGCAGGAGGGCTGGAGGAATCTGGCTCTCCCATCAGGGTAGACCCGCCCATGGGTCCTTTTCTCCCTGAGCTGAGGTCTCCAGTCCCCCTGCAGAGAGAAGTTTGGTTGCCTCAGGGGAAGCCTGGAGGTCCCTTCTGGTATTTTCCCAGCTCGTTTGTGGGGCACATGACTTGCCTGGTCAGGCAGAACCTTCATGTTTTCTCACCCCGGGTGATCCCTGCTCTGGCCAGAAGTGCAGACCCCCCCCCCATAAGTTTCGTTGAACCTTTGGGGCCTGCATAGTGTTTGTAGGAAAACTCCGCTCAACTTACCAGTGTCAAATAAGGTTGGGATTTTTTTTTTAAATAAAACAGTGCTCGGGCATTTCTCCTGCTTTGTGCTCTGGGATCACTCCGGGGGGCTCAGGGGACCCTATGGCATGCTGGGGATCGAAGCCAAGTCATCGTGTACCAGGCCAACACCTGACCTTGGTGCCATCTCTCCAGCTCCAATACTGGGTTTTTTCTTGTTCCTCTATGTACGTGTCTTTCTTTGTCTCTTCCCCTTGGCCAGGCTCTTATGCAGCCCTCTGACTTTCTTTCACTTCTCTGTTTTGGGTCCTCACCCAGTAGTGCTCAGGGCTTACTCCTGGCTCTGTGCTGAGGGATCACTCTCAGTGGGGCAGAGGGGACCAGGGATCAACCTGAGTCAGCTACTTGCCAGGCAAGTGCCCTTCCCACTGTACGGTCACTCTATACGGACTTTCTTACTACTCGGCATTTTATTTTAATTTTGTTATTAAAAACAGCATGATTTACAGAGTTGTTCATGATACAGTACTTTCAGGCATGCCATGTTCCAACACCAATCCCACCACTGGTGTGACCTTCCCCTACCAATGTCCCCAGTTTCCCTCCCACCGTCCAAGCCTGCTTCCTTAGCAGGCACACATAAATAAAGAAATGCCAGTCACTACAAACAATATAACAATATAAAACAATATGCCTGCTCTCATTTACATGAATAAGTGCCCCGCTCTGGCATCTAAACCAGAAAGCGTTAAATTTTATTCTGCGCTCGGGTCCCATACTTGGCAGGCATTAGTGGGGCCTGGTCGCTCCTTCCCCTCCCTGTGGCGACGCCTTCTCATCCTGCATGCTCCGGGTGGCATCTGCTTCCCATAGTCAGGCTCTCTGCCCTGCCCCAGTCCCTGGACATGCTCCTCGTCCTTGCTTCCTCGAGACTTGATGGCTCTGTCATGGCCACCCAGAGCTGCCAGGAACCTGGCTGTTGACTTGGAGTTGGTCGGGGTGAGGCAGGCTGTGAGGTAGGGATCGCGGTCCTAGGAACAAACACAGATGCAGCTGACTGGCGGTGGAGGGAAGGGTTCCAGCAGGGTCAGGGCCTCCCAGTACTGTGGGGTGGGGGGAGGCTGGGGTCTGGGTTCAGGCCCAGTCAGAGCTGCTCTGGTGTCAGGCAACTCACATGTGCTCATGAGGGAGAATCCCAACAGGTGCAATGGTGCCCATTGGGGTTCCCACATAGTCAGAAAATGCAGAGAAATGTGATTGGAGTGTGGGTTTCCAGAGGGTGACTTAGGGCAAGACTAGAGGTACAAGTGAGTTCCGACGAGCATCTCCACCAGCCAGTACTGACCACCCAGTGACCTTGTGGGTGCAAAAAAGGTTCTCCAGGCTCTGCTTTGACCCTGTGGGAGCCAAGAATGCAACCGGCCAGCTTCTCCCCGGCAGAGGGGTCGCCCCCTGCAATCTGCAAGCACAGGCCAGAATGTGTGAGCCTTACAGAGCCTCAAGAGAGTCTTTCTGAATTTTCAAGGGGAAAGAGAAGGGATAGAGCACAAAAACAGCTTCGACAGAATCGACTCCCGCTGTCTCAGCACATTTGCTGTTCGGAACAAAGCCCCAAATGCTCTGTGAAGTTTAGGGTTCAGGCTTTGTTGTTGCTTTTTCTCAAATATCACCTCCTGGTGAAGCCATGCACTGCTGATGCCGGTGGGGTCCCCAGGTGACTGACGTGAAGCAGAGAGGAGTGAGACGGCAGCCGGGGGGGGAGGGGATCTGCTCTCTCCTGACCCACCTCTGCCGCCCCGGGACCAGCTTGGAAGGAAGGCGAGGACTGATCAAGTCTGCGGTGATCCCCTGCTTGGCACGGACTTCAGTCTCACATCCCGTCAGCCCCACCAGGTGGCCGTCAAGCTGCACCTGACGTCCTACCGCTCTGCACAGCGTGGGAGTTGATCCCCACCACCCGATTTCTCAAGGAGCCGTAGACACAGGGTGGAGCGAGGAATTGCACTTTGCAGGAAAGGAGACTCAGTCCTAGCCTTGCCCAGGCTTTTCAGGTCCTTTGCTTTTCTCTCAGAAAAGAATTGCAGGAGGAGACAGGCAGTAAAGGAAAAAAGAAAAAAAAGTTTTATTTGTAAATTCTGAGAAAGAGGGAGAGAGAGACAGAGAAGGACAGAGAGAGGCAGAGAGAGACACAGAGAGAGAGATACAGAGAGACTCAATAGAGAACTGGGCTTCTCCAAAGGCAGAGAGAGCCTGGAGTGGCCTTTAAGGCCGACTTTTAAGGGGATATTCTCCAGGTGGCCCGGCCTGGAGTTTTCTGCTATGAGAGTAGATCGGGCACAGCCATTAAGGAAGAGTGTTGAAGTTTTCGGTGAATCTCCTTCAAGTTCTTCTCATAGCCCCTGTCTCTGCTCAAGTTTTCCCTCCCTGTAGGGGTCCAGCCTCCTCAGGGCCTGCAGTGGCATCAGATGAGGGTCTTATCAGGCCTCGGTGCCTGTGCTCACAAGGTGGGCTTTGGCACCCTCAGGGCTGTTGGGTTTATTACTTCTCAGGAGTCCATTGCCATGGGGTGGTTGCTGTCTCCCTGACTCCTCCAACCGCCAAAACGCCAACATTGGGAGTCTGATTAGGTGCAGAAGTCAAAGGGAAGGAGGGATAATATAGAGGTAGGATGCTTGCCTTGCATGTAGCCCACCCAGGTTTGAATCTCAGCCCCACCAGGAGTGATCCCTGAGTGCAGAGCCAGGGGTCAGCCCTGAGCAATACAGGGGTAGGATGCTTGCCTTGCACGTGGTCTGTCCAGGTTTGAATCTCAGCCCCACCAGGAGTGATCCCTGAGTGAAGAGCCAGGGGCCAACCCTGAGCACCTCCAGATGCAGAATAAACAAACAGAATCCTCCCAGTAACAGTAACAGCAGTCAATCAGAAGCCGTCACTTCCAATTTCCTGGATCTGCTTCTCCTTCCAACGGGCACCCAGGGATAAGCACCGCTTACCAGGGTCAGCGGGGACAGTGAGCATCTTCTTGGCCACAGTGTGGACTCAGGTCTGGACCTCCCCAGGTTCCGGAGAGTGAGCATGGGGATCAGGCCACACCCCCAAGGCTGTCCTGGATGCTGTGAGTCTCTCACGAGGACCTCTGGGAGGGCCAGAGGGACCCAGTCATGGGGAGTCAGAGATGTCCATCAGTGTCTGAGAACCAGAATGGCCAGAGGTGACCACGGAGAGCAAGCACCCAGCAAGTAGAGACGGCCCAGCAAGTGTGGCACTCGCCCTGCACACAGCCAAGCCCCCTGGCAGCACAGAGAGTCTCCCAAGCCCCACCAGGAGTGACTCCTGGGCTCAGAACCAGCAGTGAGTTCTCAGTACCACCAGATGTGACCCAAATCACCCCCCACCAAATGATAAAATGTATTTTGGGGGGTGAATTCAGATGGGTCATCCCTTCTAGTGAAAGAGTAGCTTAGGGACGGAATCTACATCACAGTGGAATGTTTTCTGCCCCCGGGTTGTATGCAAGTCCCAGGGGGACATGTCTTCCCCTCAACCCTGTCAGCCCTGGGGAGGCTGAGGTGGGGTGTGGGGGCTCCTGCTTCTCCCTGGAGCACGGCAGAGCTTCCTGATTTCAAGGTCACCCTCACCTTGCCCACTTTTCTGGACCCAGGTGGAGCTGCAGGCTTGTTCTTTGTGGGTGTTGGGGCAGGAAGTTGAGCCACGCCCAGCAGTGCCCAGGGGCTATTCCTGACTCTACTCAGAAGTGACCCTGGGCAGAGCTCAGGGGACCCTCTGTGATGCCAGGAATAGAATCCATCTGAGGTCAACTGTGTGCAAGGCAAGTGCCGTCTCCACAGGAGACATTTTAGGAGTTCCAAGAAGATTTCATTTCCTCTGGATTGCAGCCCCCAAGTCCTGCTTACCTCTACCAGTAATTTCCTACTCAGTGGAGATACCCAGTCTTTCAGAGCCTGGGAGGTATGCAGGGGAGAGAAGGAACAGTTGGTGATGCCCATTTGGGGACACCCATTTGGAGCTTTAGTGCCATGGGGGAAGGAGCCAGCCTTGGCTGTTCTTCTAGCAGCACCAGTTTAAAGTTCCAGGAAATTCCCCCAAGGACATGGGCCTAGAGCAAAGCTGCCTGCCAGGGAACATCCCCTCAGGCTCAGTGCCCTGTGGTTGTTACTCCCCTTCGGAACTGGATTAACTTCTCCCTTTTCCTCCCGAGCTCTCGGAGCTGCCTCATCCTCTCTGTTCCTCGGAACCCCTTGCAAACTGTGGGAATTGGCTAACTTTTTTTTTTTAATTTTTATTAGTGAAACAGAATGAGGTACAGTTGTGGACTTACAAGTTTTTGTGCTTGGGTTTCAGTTATACAACGATCGAGTACCCATCCCTCCACCAGTGCCCATTCTCCACCACTAATGATCCCAGTAAACCCCCCTCCCCCCCATCCTCGGTGGCAGGGCATTCCCTTTTGTTCTCTCTCAAGGAGACCACTTTAAACCCATGGGCCACCTGGGCTGGGAGTAGCTGCTGGGATCACACCCTACCCCACGGCCAGAAATGCTGAGTGTAGCCCATGCCCACCCCTGGTTCACTCCCCAGTCCCATATGGTTCCCCAAGCTACCTCCAGCCCTGGAGGTATTCGAGGCAAACTTTGGCAGTGAGTGTGATGTGGTAATAATATAAATTGAAGAGAGATGACCTTTTACTTCTCAAACGGCATTGTAAATCAGTATTACCTCAATTGGGAAGACAAGCTGAATTTGATTTTTTAGCCCCATCTCTGCCATTTTACCAAAAGTCCAAGTATAGGGGGAAAGTCAGAATTTTAACATTGGTAAACTTTTATTTCACGCCCTACAGAACAAGGTTGTTCTATGTAATAATATATAAGAATGTGGGGAGAAGCGGACTCTCCTTCACTGCTGGTGGGAATACCAACTAGTTCAGCCCTTTTGGAAAACAATATGGACGATTTTCAAAAATTAGAAATTGAGCTCCCATTTGACCCAGCAATACCACTCCTGGGAATATATCCCAGAGAGGCAAAAATG
>JAOXYA010030351.1:0-13021 GCA_028565675.1 Sorex palustris
CCACACTAAGAAAGTAACGCTCTCTCACGCCCACAAAAAGGGGTGTGTGTGTGTGTGTGTGTGTGTGTGTGTGTGTGTGTGGGAGAGAGAGAGAGAGAGAGAGAGAGAGAGAGAGAGGGAGAGAGAGAGAGAGAGAGAGGCTGCAGATGACTCGAAGCCCCTAGTTGAGCTCAGGAGCGAGGGGCTGAGCTTTTGGGTGGGTGCTAGTCGGGGGTCCGGGCTGGAAGGTTTGGTTCCTGTTGCAGGGTTAGGTGCATTGCGGTCAGCGCGGGTGGGGTGGAGGCTCTGTGGTCACTCTGTGGAGGAGGCACTGGGAGGGTTGGTTCCCTTAGAATTAGGGCTGCTTGGCTGGGTTTTGCCCGCGGGCTGGAAAAAGGGCACTACACAAGTGACCCGTCTGAATGGCAGGTGGAAGAGTGTGGGACCCCCCGAGCTGGCCCCTGGTCTCAATTGGGAACTGACTCCCAGCCACACCTGCTTACCAAAGGGCCTGCGGGTCCTGTTGGCAGACGCTCCCAAAGCAGCCTTGGGAGCCACAGCCCAGCTTCTGCATGTGCTCCCCATTTGGGGTTCGTTTCTCTGTGCTTTCTATTTAATCTCCTTCCCTCGGAAGTCCCGGTGAGCGGGCACACAGCCTGAGAGCTGCAGGCCTAGTGACTGGGCATGTGGGCGCTCGTGCCCTGGGTGCTGGGTTGGGAGGCCAGCTCTGCGCCCCACGACTCTCGAATAGCTCCTATACCAGACACGATCCTTGAGTGATTAGAGTTTTCGGGAACATTTGAGAAGATTTGGTCCATGTTCCCTTGCAGGGAACGAGCCTCCCGCAGTCTCCGCATGCAGGAGGAAGGGGCAGGGAGCTTGGGGAAGGAGGCTGACACGTCTGTCCTTGGACAGGGAGAGCAGCACCGGGCTCCGGCTTCACCATCAGGCCCCCTGGGGCCCTCCTGTGTTGGGCTCACTAGTGTCCCCTTGTTTTCGGGGGGAGAGGGGGATCATGCTGATGGGAGCAGCTGATGGGAGCAGCAGCTCGTTTTCTGCTTCCTGTGCAGATGGAACCTTGTGCATGTGCTGCGTGTCTGCCAGGTGAAGGGCTGGGGTTTCAGGAGCCGGGTTCTGTGCTTAGCTTGCGGGACGCCTGGGGCTGGGTCACACCTGTCCTTCAAGGACGGCACTGAGTGACCGTCCTCGACTTGAGCTGTCCCTCTCCGAGGGTGGCATGACTCATCTATGACACTGCTCGGTGGCTGCAGCTCCCCTCCTTGGGCTGAGGGGGGGGATCCTGACCAGGCTCCCTCTGGGCTCCGAGACTCACATCTTGCTCCCCTGGGCCCCCCCCCACCGAAGGCCTCTACCCCCAGGGCAAGAGGGTGCTGCCCAGGCAAGGTGCCAGCTGTGAGGGGGAATCAAGGTGACCCTAAAAATGCGTGGGCTGGTGGGCAGCATCTGAGGGACTTGGGAGCATCAGGGTGGCCGGGGTCAGGGGCAGGGTGTGACAAGTCGAAGGTCATGGTTTGGTTCATGTACCCCAGCCCTGTCCACCACGTCTCAGCCTCTCACCCGCCTGGAAGAGGGAGACCAGGCAGGGTGGCAGGGTGGCATGGGGAGCCGGGCCTTAGCATGGCCGGGCCTGAGGGACAGGGATGCTCATGGGAAAATGTGTCTTTGGCCACGAGCACCAGGCCACTTGGCTCAGAGAACGATTTTCCTGCTCTTGCAGGTTGAAGAAATGCAGCGGGTGATAAAGCT
This sequence comes from Sorex palustris, assembly GCA_028565675.1. Lineage (NCBI taxonomy): Eukaryota > Metazoa > Chordata > Mammalia > Eulipotyphla > Soricidae > Sorex > Sorex palustris. Next base: position 1,747 of record JAOXYA010030351.1, read on the forward strand.
GCCCTTTCAAAGGGACTGGATTGTCTTTGAACTCATTTCAAAGCCAATTATAGTGGTTTTTTTTTTAAGTAAATGTTTTTATTTTGAAGCCTGATAAGAGTTTTCTTGGCACTGGGGCAGTCGGCTTGTTCATTCATAGCTGGGCAAGGTCATTCATGAGACGGGCCCCGATGGATGCTTATTTCAGGACAGGAGATTTCGGCTTCGGTAGATTGGAAGTAGGACTTGAGTTTTTCTGTCCCTAGCTTCATGCGTGGATGTGGGTGTTACTGCTCCGGGGGCCCCCACTGAAGCTTGGGCTGCCTGCCAGGGCGGTGTCTCCCCAGCCTGTGCATCCTCCCTTCCCTGCTGCCGGCCCCTCAGAGACAAGGAGCCTTGTACCAGCTCAGACTCCTGCTTCCTGCACTGCAGGCGCCTCTCCGGCTGACTCAGTGCCCAGTCGCTGTGCGTGGTCTGAAAGGGCCATTGTCCAGTGATTGTCCCAGGGTCTTCTCTCGCCTCCTTGCTAACCGATCGTTACTCTACCAGTCACTTGGTGTGCCTAGAGCCTGTTTGAACTATTCAGGCTGGGTGCCTTGGGCTGGGTGCAGATGCCCACGTTGCCATATCCTGGGTTCCCAGTGTGCATGTGTGGAGGTAAGGCCTCAAGCTCAGCGTCTGGAGAGGCGGGAGCAGATGTGGAGTGAAGCCGGGCCAAAAGAGGGGCGGCAGGGGTGCTGGCGCTGTGGAGGCCCGAGCACAGGGCCCTGCAGAAAGTGGGCAACTGAAGGCAAAACCCAGCCGTCAGGGAGGCGAGAAGAATGGTGACTCCAGGCCATAATGACGGCTCTCGGGGGGTTGGAAATCCCTCTCCTGCCTCTGAATAGCTCCGGTAGTGGTGAGTGACCATGCAGAAGAGTCAATTCAGACACATCAGACCATTTAGGGGCCATATTTATTTTGGTTCAATATGAAATTAACTTTATTGAATTCCCTGGGGTAGAAAATGCTTATTGGTCCTAACTATTGACTCCGGGGTGTCAGTGAGAAACTTGGCGTATTTAAGAAGCAGCCCCATGCAGACTGCTTTCTAGTCTTTCACTGTGAAATTTAATCCGGCTCTGCCCAGGGGTGTGCCCGGCTCTGCACAGCGGTCTGGTAAGGTCTCTGGTCTGTGCTCTGGGCGCTCACCTAGGCAGGCAGCGGGAGTCCTGGCCGCTGTGTCTGGAGGAGCAGGAGTCTGAGCCTGCCCCAGGGGTGGGGGCCCGGGGATGGGGGACACAGCTGCTCCACGTTTCGTGGCAGGTTCCTGGGGCTTGTGCCTTGGGAGGCCTGTGGCCCAGCCCAGTCTTTGCACCTTGGTTGATGATCACTGGCTTAGGGTGGGTGGGTGGACCACTGAGAAGTGTCAGCCAGCCTCCACTGTGCTTTCGCAAAGGCTGCAGGCAGAGCTTTGAGATTCTGTCTTTCCCCCGCTAAGCTCTCCAGCCTGAGGCCTGGCATCCAGTCTCCTTGCCTCGGTGTTCTCGTCTGTGAAATGGCAGGGGTGTTTGTGGCCTGATTGCTCTGCCGGCTTGCTCTCAGCGTGAGCAAGAGGAAATGGAAAGCCTTTTGGGCCGCGCCTGGCACACACTCCACATGCAAAATGTAGTAGCTTTTATTTTTAGCCGGTTTGGCGTCCGCTTGGGCTGGGCACGCCGTATTCTCGCAAGGCGGTGAAATGTCCCCCTTCGTATGGGAGTTTTAACGATCTTGACATGCCTACGCTGCAAAAACCTAGCTTTCTGGCATTTAGAGGGCTAGATCTAGCGATGCTGGCTGTGTGTTGGTGGGGGGCAGTTTTGCTTGGGGCTCACCTGCACCCTGTATTTACCTGCCGGAAGACCCTCTGGTGGAGAGGCTCAGCCACACGGCCAGATGGAGGCACTTTAAAGGAAAGGGCAAGTTTTAGAGGATGTGATCACCCTGGGTCCTTGTCAGGGGCCCTCGGCCTCTCCCCAGAGGCCTGCATCCGGGCGTCACTCTGGAGCCTGGGGTTATAGCGACTTTTCTTGCGCGCCTCCCTTTCAGATGGTTTCCCTTGGTTTGGGGGCCTCTGCAGCTTGGGGCCATTCCAGGGATACTTGGGGCCACCAGCCCTGCCAGACAGCTCATGGCTCCAGCTCCAAGCCAGAGGCAGCTCTGCTTAGACCCTTGTGCAGGGGCCACATGCAGTGGTGGTGTTTGCAGGCCACTGGGGCTACACTTGGTGACTCTGGAGCTTCCACGTGCAAGGCAGCCACGTGCCCAGCCCTTACAGCCAGTCTGTCACCTGGACCCGTCACTACTCCCCAGGTCCCTTAGATATCGCGTTTGCGACCTGTGCTCCAAGAGCTGGAAGAACCTTGGAGACGGTGAACCACCCTTTGAAGAGGGGAAACTGAGGCCCTGGCATCTGGAACAGGGCATGGTGCAGGCCTCTGCCTAGACTAGGAAAGTCTGAGGGCTGCTCAGTCAAGGGCAGAGTCCCACACCCCCAGCGCCCGCCGTCCAGAGCCAGCACCTGCATTCACCCCGGGGTGGGGGCCTCCCTGAGACGCCTCTTCCCCATCAGGCTGGAGCACCCCAGCCTTTTCCGAAAGGCCACGCTCCATCTGGAGAGGGCCGAGATGCCATTTGTGACAAGGGCCCAGCACACCACCTTGATTGTGTCTGTTTCTGAAGAAGGCTGTAATTTGGGAGCCAGGGGAAGCGAGGGAGGGACGGAGGGAGGAGAGGAGAGAGGACGAGGGAAGGAAGAGGGAGAAATCCAAGGAGGTGGCTGGGACCAGGTCTCAGGGGCCCATTCGAGTCACTGGTTCTGTCCCCAAGGAGTGCGGGTTGCGGGCGTCCTCCCTGGGACCCCCTCTTTCTCTGCACTGCTTCTCTCTCTTCCTGGCCAGGGCCCAAGCCCCCCTCGCTCTGTCCCAGGTAGGACCTGAAGCCCTCCTCACCCCTGGCCTGCATGCCCACACCCCTGCAGGGGGCTGCTGTTCCCCAGGGGGCCGGGAGAGCAGATGGCACCTTCACGGGCCCAGTGGTCGCAGACCTCTGAGCCAGTCTCCTCCTCCTCTGTGTTTTAGGGTCCCAGGCCCACTTCTGCGGAGGCCTTTCACTCAGCCATTTATTTTTTTTGTTTTGTGGGCCAACACCTGGCGATGCTCGGGGCTTCAACCTGGCTCTGCACTCAGGGCTCCCTCCTGGCGGGGCGCAGGGTGAGGGAGCCTGTGGGGTCAGAGATGGAACCCGGGTCTGTCGTGTGCACGGCCAGTGCCTCACCCACTCTGCTGTTCCCCCAGCATCTCCCTTAAGCCCACTTAGTCACTCATCGGGGTATTGAGCATCTCTGGGGCAGTCTCTGCTCGTTTGTGGGGCGTTCATGCTGAGAGTCTGCGGCATTGCTGCCCACTGGACATAGAATCGAAGCAAACTGGGCAGAGCCATAGGACAGCAGGGAGGGCGTTTGCTTTGCATGTGGCTGACGTGGCATCCCATGGGGGAGGTCTGGGTTCAATCCCCAGCACCCCATATGGTCCCCTGAACTCCATTGGTAATGGTTCCTGAGCACAGAGCCAGAAATAACGCTGAACTTCTCTGGGTGTGGCCCCAAAACAAAACCAACCAACCAAACAAAAAATCAGAGCCAACCATGGCTGTAGTTTTAAATCTTCTAGTTAGAAGTTATCTGGGTAACTAGATAAATCTAGCCAGTTAGAAGTGAAATGGGTAATATTAGTTTTGATAGCCTATCTTATCTGACCCAGTATATCCAAATGACCATTTCAATATATAGTCACTATGAAAATGATTGAGTGGTTTTTTGTTTTTGTTTTGGCAATGCTCAGGGCTTACTTGTGGCTCCTGGTGGTCCCCGGGGAACATATGAGGTGCTGGAAACCAAATCTGGATTGGCGACATGCAAGGCAAGTGCCTTTCCCACCGGACTATCTCTCCTGCCCCAGAAATGATTGAGTTTTTAATATCGAGGCCAACCCTAGCAGTGAGCAGGGGACTTGGGGAAACTCCCGAGCCCCAAATTGAAGCTTGTCTAAAGACCCAGGCCTGAGTCAGCCGGGTGGTGTTTGGACGCCCATAAGGACTACACGCAGCAGTGCTGTGGGCAGGGCAGGCATCATGCAATACCAGCGCCCAGGTTTGGGGTCTTACACGCTGAGAAGGTGCTCTTCCTACATGCTGAGTAGTGCGCTACCACTTGAACCATCTCTGTGGCCCTTCAGTGAGGTCTTCCCCACCCCCCAGCCCTGATTTTTGTTCCTAGTCATTAGATTCCAGTGTAATTTTAGTTTTCACAGCTCTTCCTAATTTGGTCATGGCACATTTCAAGTGTTCAGTGGCCATATGACTGCTGACTACCTAATTGGGCTGGTTGACAGTCAGACCATAAATACACGTGCTCTGGGGCCCTCAGGAAGCCCAGGGAGTGGGTCATGCTAAAGAGAGAATCTCGGGTGACTGACGAAGCCGCTTGGAGGCTGGGAAATCTGATTCACTCCTGTGAGCCTGGCAGGGGTGGGAGGGGAGGGGCTTGGAGGAGAGAGGCTGCGTGCCCCCTGGAAGCCCTCCAGGCTCTGTCTCCCCCCCCTCAGCTGAGCTTGGGATGCAGTGTCCCCGCCCTCGGAGACCCAAGTAAGGTGGCGCTGAAAGCAGATGCCTGTACCCCTGGGTCGGGGGTGGAGGGATGGGGTCTGCGCATTTTTTTCATGGTGAGATCAGGATAAAGTTCATTGTCCACTTGGCAGTTTCTGAGCAGGAAAGAGGGTGGTCAGGCCAGTTGAGGACGTCACAGCAGGGTGGGACATTTGGACCGCCTGTGCTCTCTGGGGAGAGGGTCTGGCCTGTCTAGAGTCGGAGGTCTGGGGGGCTTAGCACACCTATCTGCCCGCCTTTCCCCTCTCCCGGGCTTGGGGAGGAAGCCGGGGGGCGGGGGAAATCCTGAGGCTCAGGGAGACTTTCCATGGGCAGAGTGCTCAGGGCCGTGTGGACCTTCCTTGCTTGGTGATTAGGAAGTGACCCACTGGGACCAGGGTGGACATTTGGGCAGGGATGCTGTCCCTGGGCACAGTGGCCAGGGCACATGCTCACCCCGCCTCAAGGGGGCGCTGCAGCTACCGTGCAATTACCCAGAAACCAACTCAGAAACACAAAATGTTGGCAGATAATTTAGATAATCAGAAGCACTTTGAGGCCCTCTGTTCACTTATCAGAGACCTTCTGTTTTTGTCATCATCGTTCCTCCTCCTCCTCCTCCTCCTCCTCCTCCTCCTCCTCCTCCTCCCCCTCCTCCTCTTTTCGTTTTTTGGGCCATATCCAATGATGCTCAGGAGTTCCTGGTTCTACACTCAGGAGTTCCTCCTGCCGGTGCTTGGGTCCATATGTGAGGCAAGCACTAACCCACTGACTGTCTCTCCAGCCCACAGAACCTTCTGCAGGCTGCTGGGCCCTGTGGTGTCTGGGTCGTGGCCTCTGCCATGGGTGTAGGCCAGCATCAGGAGAAGCACCTGGCACTTCCTGTGAGCCCGGCCTGGACTTCTCCGAGCCTCTCCTCAGCGTCCTGGCTTGGTCCTGACACCCCCCTGTGAGGTGGGACGGGCATCGGCTCCTTCACCTTCTCTGCTCTTCCCTCTGCCCTGCACTTAGAGACCAGCTGAACCCCAATTCTGAGGGAAGCTGAGCCCAGAAGGGACCAGCGTGACCCTGGGGCTGCACTGGGAAGTGGCAGTGTGCCACTGTGGGGCGACGGCTGGCTCCATGGTTTGGAGGATCGGGGCATTAATAGAGCCAGGTGTGTGCTGTGTTGATTAAACCGCATCAGTCAGAAGTGATCCACCACCTGTGGTACTCACCAGCATTAAGTGTGGACATCCATGGGAGTGGCCGACAGCTCCTGGCAGGCCCCGGGCCTGTCCCAGACAGCTGGCCCCATGGAGCGCCCTTGTCTCTGCCCTGGGCCCCCAGTTCTTCCCACCTGTATGATAGGGGGAGGGTCAGTGCATGACCTCTGCGTTCCCAGCCCAGCCCACACCCTTCACTGGCCAGAATGGGCAGCAAGCCATGTGTGTGTGTGTGTGTGTATGTGTGTATGTGTGTGTGTGCGTACGCACCTGTGTGTATGTGTGTATGTTTATATATATGTGCATGTGTGTATATATGTGTATGTGTTTATATGTATGTATATGTGTATGTGTATGTGTGTATTTGTGTGTATATATGTATGCGTGTGTATGTTTGTGTATGTGTGTATGTGGGTGTATGTGTGTATATGTTTGTATATGTGTATGTGCGTATGTGGGTATGTGTATGTGTATGTGTGTATATGTGTGTGTTTGTGTATGTGTGTATATCATGTGTGTATGTGTGTATGTTTGGGTGTATGTGTTATGTGTGTATGTGTGTATGTGTATGTGTGTATGTTTGGGTGTATGTATTATGTGTGTATATGTGTATATGTTTGTATATGTGTGTATATTATGTGTGTATGTGCGTATTTGTGTGTATTTGTGTGTCTGTGTATATGTGCATGGCAGAGCGGAGAGAAGAGAGGCAGAGGGGAGAGGAGAGAGGCGGGGCGGGGAGCCCCTAGCGCCTGACCAGCCGTGCTTCCCCTGTCCTTCCTCAGTGACCGCAGGCCCAGGCACTCGTGTGGGAGTGGGGGCCGGTCTGTGTGTCTGGGCACGTGTGGAGAGCGAGGGGCTGCCCTGGCCGGGCCTGCCTGAGGCTGCTGGAAACTGGAGCCCTAGCCGGAAGTAGGGAGCCCATGAATAATACAGCGGAGGGCGGCTGCTAACTGGGTGACCTGGTTGCAGCTGGTGATTCTGGGGGAGCTGGTGTGAGGCCTGGGTGTGTGGACAGGGGCAGAGGGGACGGGACTCAGGGCGGGGCAGGCCAGGCTTCTCCCTCTGGCTGGCCAGCGCGAGTTCTTGGTGCCATGGGCCCCTCTGTGCCTCAGGCCTGTGGCCCTGTGTCTGTGTATCTGGGCATGTGTGTACCTGGTGTGCCCGTGTGTGTGTGTGTGTGTGTGTGTGTGTGTGTGTGTGTGTATAGAAAGTCCAGACCCCACCCCCAGCCCTGCCAGAGGCCTTGCCCTGCCCTCTGCTCTGGCTGCTTGCTGAGTCGGCAGTGGCCTGCCCCATGGGAAACCCTTCCTGTGGTCACCCTTCTTACCCTTGTGAGCTGTCCACTCTCCAGCCTTTCCTGGCGGCCTCTGAAGACCCAGGCCCGGTCAGGACTGTCCTGTCTTCCATGGCTCCACCTCTGAAGAGCTCTGGTGAATGGGAGTGGACAGCCCCTCCCCTGGCTGGCTCATGGCTGTGTGCCAGCCTCCTGCCTGGACCCCTCACACCTGGTGCCATCCAGGGGTCGATGGTGACCTTTCCCCAGAGAGTAGAGGGAGGAGGGGAGGCATCCCGGGAGCTTATGGGTAGCCCAAGGGGGGCCGGGGTGGCCGAGGTGAGATGCTAGGAGCCCCTCTGAGGGCTGGCTCTGCCCCCGGCCTTCACCTGCTCCTTTGTCCCAGGCTCAGCAGAGACCCAGAGCCACCTCTCATCGGCTGCCCCCACCCGCTCCCCCAGGCGTGGAGCCTTGAGTCTCCAGCACCTCCCCTCCCCGTCTGCAGACTCGCTTCTGCTCCCTCCGGGGGACTTGGGGGGCTCTGGCTGATGTGGGGAGACCCCGGGCTGTGTCCTCCTCGCTGTGCTCATTGCTTTCCTGGGGGACGTTTCTCCCTGGGCGCTGGTACCACCTAGCTCCAGGCCCAACTCTCTCCACGAGCTGCTGGGAGACTCAGGGTGCATAATTAATCTTTCTGTTCTTCAGTTTTCTCATCTGGAAAATCAGGATAATAACATACCTAGCTCAGAGGGGGATTGGGAGGGTTAATGAAATATTAGATGTCAAATGCTTAGAAAAAGTGCCCGCCATATAGTACACACTCAACAAATGCTATGACTTGTTAGTATGCCCCCTTTATCCTCAGTTGTCAGTTATTCTCCGCGACTCACAGTCTTGCAGCTGCCAGTGGGTTGCCAATACCTGTCCTGTCATCTTCCTTAAAAGGCTGTGCCACTTCAAAGGAGCAGGAAGGGGGTGGGCAGTCCTAGAAGACTTCCTGGAGGAAGGGCCCTTTCCCTAAGCCACAGTTTCTCTCTGTGCTGTAGACGAGAGCGGGAGGAACAGTGGTTAGTCACACTGATGGTGATGCCAAACCAACTGGGAGCCCCTTTAGCCAACCTTTACGTGGTAGGAGAAGACGCACAGGAGCCTGGGTAGGTCACCCGTGTGCAGCTGACTCACCACCTGGTGACTGTTCGCATGAAGGTCACCACATTCAAACCATAAAATGATGGGTCGCAGGCCACCTGCCCATCACTGTCCCTCAAGCTTCCTCCTACCCTGATCCATTTGCCTGATTCTGGGCTTTACATGAATTGACCCCCACTGCCTGTTCTCTGTGATCACCCCCCACCCCCTTACTTGCAAGTCATCCCGTTGTGTTATCTTACTTGGTTCCTTTATTTTCTAAACAGGACATTCTACCATAGCCCACTTTTTTTTTTTTTACTTTTGGGCCACATCTGGCAGTGCCCAGGGCTCACTCCTGGCTCTGTGCTCAGGGATCACTCCTGGCGGGTTCGGGGATCAGATGGAATGCAGGGAAACCAGCCTGCACCCGCCCCGCCGTCCTGTCTCTCAGCCCCTGCTGACCCGCCTCTCACCCACTCCCGTGCTGGCCCGGCAGACTGCCACACTCTGTTCTGAGCATCAGTTTCGCGTCTTTGGGGTCTGCAGTTCTCTTGGGAGCACTGGGGCCTGCAGCACTGCAGGCTTTGGGGTGACTCAGGCAGCCGTCTGAACGCCGCTTGCTGTCCTATAATGTCAGTCTGGCTTGGTTCTTGGGCGCGTTTGTTTTCTTGGGGTGCTTTGCATTTCCGCCTATACAGTTTAAAGCCCGATCTTGAAATTCCACTAAAGCCCCATGAGGGCAGATTGAGACAACATTGGAAGCCTCCACCTGCCCCCACACCCACATACGCCTGGTTCCCCTCCCAAAGCCACGTTTCCATGGCGTCCGTCCCCTCAGCTCTAAATGATAGTTGCCTGTTCTTTCTCCTCATACCTGTGGGGAATACCTCATTCCCTGCTGTCGGATTTTTGAGTCTGTAGCTGGAAGTGGGGTTCCTGCATCCCACAGGAATTCCACTTACTAGTCCTTTGCCTAGTTTCAATTGATGAATTCCATCTCACCAATTGAAATCTTCACCATGTTAAGCTTTTCAGACCAGGAGCAGGAACTATTTCTGCATTCACCTTGGTCTTACTAAACTTCTTTCATGAGTGCCTTTTAAATTTGTTTGTGTCGAGGCCTTACACTTCTTTTATTAGATCAGCTTCTGTGTGTTTTATGGTTTGGGTACTATTATAAATCATATTTCAAAATTGTTTTCAATTTTAAACCCTCGTTTCTGGTGTGTAGAAGTAAACTTGATTTTCAGTTTTTACAACTGATTTTTAAAAATAGTCACCTGATACAATAACCTTCATTAAATTTGCTTATTAGCCGACAGTTTAGCTATAGGATATTTTGTTTCTTTAACACATGCAGTTATGTTTTATATTAATAAAGACTATTTTATAACTTCTTTATAATACTTATGTTTTTTTTTCTTGCCTTATTGCAATCACAGAGCCTAATATAATGTTCAATACAAACAGTTGTAGAGAACATCCTAATTTCGCCTAGAGTAGTTCTCATTAGTTTGCGTCAGGTTTTTGGAGATGTCATTTATCTAACCAGGGAATTTTTGTTCTATCCTTATTTCCACATTTGTGTAAGATATACATAACAAAATCTTCCATCTAAAGCACTTGTTAAGTCCAGTGAAATATGGTTACAATTTTTGCATTTGCAGCTGTCACTCCCATCAGGTTCCAAAGTTTTCATCCTCTTGAATTCACCTCAACTCTGTACCCATTGAACAGTCTTAGACTACCTGGAGACTGGGGCAGTGTGCCTGCGTTGCGTATCCGAGACTTGTGTGGTCCATGGCGTTCTGTCCCTCCAGTTCTAAACCACAGTTGCCTGTTCTTTCTCCCCGTATCTGTGGAAGCCTCTGTTCTATTTCCGGACTCTGAATTTGATTCCTGTGGGCACTTCACGTAAGAGGCATCCAACAGTCTTTGTCTTTTGTGTTTGTCTGGTTTGGTGGAGTCCCATGATGGCAGATTGAGACAAGGTGTCTTAGGGTCCATTCATTTTGGAGCATGTATCAGAAGTCCATTGCTTTTGAAGACTGAATAACACTCAGTTGTAGATCTACGTGACACTTTGATTTTCCATTCATTTGTTGATGGATATTTGGATTGTCCCCGCCCTCCGGCCACTGGAGTATACTGTTAGGAATATTTATGGACCAGCCGTGCTTTCCGGGAACCAGCTTCATTCCCTGCTACAGGATTTCTGAGTGTGTAGCTGGAAGTGGAGTTCCCACATCCCATGGAAATTCCGCATCAACTTGTTTGAGAACCCATCATTCTGGTTTCTGAGGAGGCTACACGATTGTATATTCTCACCAGTCAGACAGAAGACTTATCATTTCTCCACATTCACTACAACTTGTCATTATTACTTTTGTGGTAATAGCCATGTTAATGGAGGATGAAGTAGGATCTGATTGTGATTTTGATCTGTGTTTCCCCGTTGGCCCTTGGTATGTCTTTTCTGGAGAAATGTCTATTTGAGTCCTTTACCTAATTTTCAGTGAGGTCTTTTGAGCTCTTTTGTTATTATTAACTTGTAAGATTTATGTATTTACAATTCTGTGTAGCAATAGTTTATCAGATATATGATTTTTCAAGTACTTTCTCCCATTCTGTACCTGCTTTTTCACTCTCCTGATAGTGTCCCTCAATAAACAACAGTTTCAGACTGCAAAGTCCCATTCATTTTTTGGGTTGTTGTTTGCTTCTGATGTCACAGCCAAGAAACCATTGCTACCAAATAAAGGGTGTTTGGAGGATCCTCCCAGGATGGGAGATGCCTGCTGAGAGTAGACTGAACATGAATGCCACTCAATGCCTCTTTTGCAAACCACAGCACCTAAAAAGAAGAGAGAGAACAAAAGGGAATGCCCTGCCACAGAGGCAGGGTGGGATCGAGGGGTGGGGGGCGGGAGGGATACTGGGATCCGTGGTGGTGGAGAATGGGCACTGGTGGAGGGATGGGTACTCGATCATTGTATAACTGAAACCCAAGCACAAAAAT
>JAOXYA010030394.1:0-13019 GCA_028565675.1 Sorex palustris
TGTTCAGAGGGGCTTTGGGTGCGGCTTCCTTCTGGGGGGTGGGGGGAGGGGAAAGGAGCTCAGGGACCCTGTAAGGGCGGTCTGCATGTGGGTGGGTGACCCAGGAAGCCAAGCAACTCCTGTAAGGGCGTTCTGCGTGCGGGCAGGTGCCACTCGGCTTCTGCCTCTGAGGTGCCGGGTCCCCACAGGTGCAAATGGTAAGCAGCCTGAGGAGCGGGCGGAACGTGCCCTACCGCATCCTGGACGTGGACTGGGGGACCTCGGACAAGGTGATCCTGGCCACCGATGATGGCTGCATCCGCGTGCTGGAGATGTCCATGAAGGGCGCCTGCTTCCGGATGGACGAGCAGCAGCTCATGGGTAGGGCCTGCGCGTGCCTGAGATTCCCCCACCCCGGGCCGGGCTGCCATGGATGCCGGTCACTCACCCTTCCCACGACCCTTCTCTCAGCAGCTGGCTTTCGGGAAAGCAGTTTACTTGGGATGCCAGAGTGCCTGGTGGGAACGGGTGCGAGTGTCAGGATTTTGACTCCTGCCTTGTGACTCGCTAAAGGCCGTTCCGAGCACCGGGAGGAGCTGGCACCCTGCTCCCCATTTTGTACAGTTATTTATGGACTGGCAGGAAATACCTTCCCATGAAAGTAGCCCACGTGTGACTTTTAAGAAGAGCGAGGTGCTCGAGGGTCCAGCCGTCCTGGGCAGACTGTGGCCTTGGACACTGCTCGGGAAGTGAGGACAGTGCATTGTTCAGATCCTGTCCAGGACAGAGCGGGTTTCTCGGCCTTTAGACCCTCCGCTCCGGGCTTACCCTTGCTGAGTGTCAGACCGTGAAGAAAGGGTGTTGGGGGTGGAAGTGCTCAGTCGTCAAGCGTTAATAGTTGCTTGAACTGTGAACACTTCTCAGGGCCTGCTCCTGGCTCTGTGCTCAGGGCTCACTCCTGGAGGGGCTTGGGGGACCCTGTACACTGCTGTGGAGTGAGCCTGGGTTGGCCCTGTGCCAGCAGGTATCTCTCCAGCCCCAGACTGCATCTTTTTTTTTTTCCTTTTTGGGTCATATCCAGTGATACTCGGGGGTTTGTTCCTGGCACTGCACTCAGAAATTACTCCTGGCGGTACTTGAGGGACCACATAGGATGCCAGGGATTGAACCCAGGTTGGCCACGTGCAAGGCAAACGCCCTCCCCGCTGGACTATTGCTCTGGCCCCCAGACTGTGTCTATAAAGAGAGAATAGCACTTCCGGGCGGCAAGCTGAGACTGGGTTATGAGCCCGGCTTCAGTGACATTGACGACAGTGTGAAAATTCCTAGGTATGAGAAGAGAGTTCCTCATCTCTTTCCAGTGTTGGAAAAGTCCACAAGAAATATTTTATCCATGATTTAACTCTTAACTATATAGTAGAATTGAGTTTTCTGAAAAGATCAACGAGGCCTCCTGGTAGAAATAAAAATGTGAGCCATGGGGTTGGAGGGGTAGCACAGCAGGGAGGGTGCTTGCCTTGCACGGGACTGACCTGGGTTCGTTCCCCGGCATCCCTTATGGTCCACTGAGCACCGCCAGGAGTAATTCCCAAATGCAGAGTCGGGAGTAATCCCTGAGCATTGCTGGGTGTGGCCCAGAAATCGAAAAAGAAAAACGTATGAACCATTTAATCTAAATACATTTTTTTTCTCATACCCACATTACAAGGGCAGGAGCGATAGCACAGCAGATAGGGCGTTTGCCTTGCATGTGGCCCATCTGGTTTCAATTTCTCCGTCCCTCTCGGAGAGCCCGGCAAGCTACTGAGAGTATCCTGCCTGCATGGCAGAGCCTGGCAAGCTCCCCGTGGCGTATTTGAATGCCAAACACAGTAACAAGTCTTACAATGGAGACATTACTGGTGCCCGCTCGAGCAAATCGATGAACAGCAGGAGGACAGTGACAGTGACAGTGATGAAGTCAATCTTAACCTTCTATTTCTGCTCACTCTGCCTCTAACTTTTGCACCCAGGAATTACTCTTGCCGGCTCTCTGACCATATGGGATGCCGGGATCGAAGCCATGTTGGCCAAATGCCAGACAAACACCCTCCCCGCTGTACTGTCGCTCCACTATATCCAAGTGTTTCAAGAGACTAAAAGATGCTCCTGAGAAAATGGCCTTTGTCTTGCTCAGGGTTCTCATCTCCGTGAGGAGCATCTCAGCCCTGGAGCACCTAAGCCGAGCCCCGTCAGACGGAGGAGCACTCGGCCAGTGCTCAGTCGTCAGGGCGTTCACATCTGAACGCTCCGGGAGCTCAGGCTCCCAGCGACGTGTCCGACCCTGACTCGGGCTTTGTGGGCTGTTGACCTTGTGTGAGCTGCGGGGTCGGAGGGGGGAGCCCGCAGCCCCCAGGGATGGGCCTGAGTCATGGCTGCGGGTGCGGCTCCTTGGGGCGGTGATGTGGGGCCCGGGCCCTCCGGTTCAGAGAACAGCCCGCTGCCCTTCCTCCCTCCTTCCCTCCCTCCCTCCTGTCTCACCCCCTCTCTCCCTGTCTCTCTCCTTCCTCTCTCTCTCCTTTCCCTCTCCCCTGCCTGGCCCTCCCCCCTCGTGCTCGCTTTAGCAGCACACTCACTCAACTCACAGGCTGCCCCGAGTGGGACCCGGGAGTGCGGGGTCCGAGGCCGCAGCCCCGCGGGTTTCCCAGGAAGCAGGTCAGGTGCACATCAGTTTGCGTCTTTCAGACATTCCTAAACCCGAACTTTGTCGTGCCTGTTGCCTGCGGCCTCCCAGGAGAGGACATGTCAGTCTGCCCTGGGTGATGTTCATCTGCCCTGGGTGACGCGCGCGTCCGCAGCAGGGTGTGGCCCTGCCATCTCCTGGCCCATGTTCCTCCAGCCTCGTCTGCACCTACGCAGGGGGCGCTCCTCGGGGTGCGGTGTTGCGTGACTCAGCCAGGCTGCTCTCTCTGTCTCTCTGCTAGAGCCCGTGTGGTGCCCCCACCTGCTCGTGCCCCGGGCCTCGCTCGCCTTGAAAGCCTTCCTGCTACACCAGCCTTGGGATGGGCAGTACACGCTGGACATCACTCAGGTGTAAGTCCTGGCCGGTCACTCTGCCTGGGGTGGGAGTACCGCATGGCCACAAGCCGAGGCCGGGGACGGGTGCAGTGACGTGATTTGCTGCCCGTCCTGCCCAGGCCTTGGGAATGCCGCTCTGGGGAGTGCCTGGTGGGCAGCTGTGTGCCAGGGGGCAGGCAGGGTGTGAAAAGAGGGCTGTGGAGTCCCAGGGCATGGGGGCTCCAAGGGTATGGGGGCGAGGGGTCCCAGGGCATGGGGGGGGGGGGCCTAGCCTTCTTCTTCTTTATACAGTAGTAGGACGGTTTCATGTCTCATGAAGCCTCAGTGGCTGATCACTGGGACACAGTTGCAGATGCTCTTATTAGTGGCAACTAGCCCAACCCACAGAGACTGCCAGACTTGAGCCTTAAGGTGCTGGGGAGTCACACTGCCAACCCGGGTTTGGTCCTCAGCACCACTAAGGGTCCCCGAGTCCCCCCCAGAAGTGATTCCTGAGTGCAGAACCAGGAGTGAACCCTGAATACCACTGGGTGTGGCCCCAATATCCCCCTCTCCCGGGTCCCCCTCAAATAAGCAAAAAACCCTCAGACTGATGTGATGATGAGGTATTTCCTGCTCTGGGGAGTTTTCAGTGGGATGAGAAAGGTGCTTCTTACAGGGAGGCCTCCTGGTGTGGCACTCGGGTCTGAAGCACCTGCACAGGGCAGGCAGCTCCTCACGGCTACTCATGTCACCAGAGAGAGCCCCGGGTCAGCTTTCTGCCCCCTCTTTGTTCTGCTGAAAGAGAGAAGCAGACCCTGAGGGGTTGGTGGGTCCCTAAGGAGAGGCCACTCTTCTGGTCTGGAGCCGGATTTGAGGGCGGGACGGGGCTCCCCTGGGTGGTGCTGGGGGGGCTGGGGTCCCACTGGGTGGATAGTTCACTGCTTCTCAGGGCTCGGGGGGCCAGGGACCACCTGGCCACCTGTGGAGCTGGGGCAAGAACCAAGTTTTGACCGAGAACAGCTGAGCATTTTGGGAGGAAGAAATGGCAAGTTTAGGGGCTGGGCGTGCGACTCTAGAGCCCGGAGAGGCTGGGTCATGTATTCAGGCCTGGCACCACATACACATGTGTGCATCTGCACACACATGCACACACGTGATAACGGTAGTAAAAAGTCACAGATGAAGAGATAAGAGCTTGTTCCAAACCTTTTCTCTTACAGTGATTATCCAGAAAATGATGAAATCAAGGGTCTCATGCAAGAGCAGCTGAATTCACTGTCTAAGTAAGTGCCGCAGTGGCCCTCGGCCCAGAAGCAGGTTCAGGGCTCGGGTCTGGCCGTGCAGGGCAGATGGGCTTGGGACTGGCCGTGCGGGGCTGACGGATTCGGGGCTGGCCATGCAGGGCTGACGGGCTGGCGGGCTCGGAGCTGGCCGTGTAGGGCTGATGGGCTTAGGGCTGGCTGGTCTTTCTCCTGGAGGTGAGAGGTGCCTAGGGACATCTCACGTGTGTGCAAGCAATTGTACTACGGCTCCGGCCCCAAGATGGAACACATTTTCACAATCTAGATTCCCTCACACATAATCCAAACGCCTCATAGACACCTGGTGACAGGATGCTTCCAGGTCATTCATTTTTCTCTCTCTCTCTCTCCGCAAGTCCATCTCCATGTGTAAATGTAGAATAACGGTTTCCAAGAACATTGCTTCCCGTCTCCACGTTCCACTGTTTGGAACTCTCCACATTAGCGTCACTGCCTTTCTTCCTTAAATGTGACACTTGAGGGCTCCTTTCCGAGGTCAGTCTTGTCACATCCCCCCTGAGGCCTCCACTGTTCTGGTTAATTAGCAAAGCCACTCGTGGCTCCAGCCAGCGGTGTTGTTCTGGTTTCGGGGGTGGAGGGTTTCTTAAGCACGGGAGTGAGGCTGCAGCGAGACCAGACCCCTCATGAGTTGCCTCCTTGTGGGGACTGGGCTCTGCCCCCCCTCCCCGAGACCCCTCACCAGCCCAGAGCTCTGGGCCACCTCGTCAGGCAGGCCGTGCCCCACTGGGGTATGCAAGTTCCAGTGATGCCTGCTGAGGAGTTTTGATGATCGGCAGGTTCATCTCCTGGCTTCCTCGTTTTATGGCAAAGTCGCCTTGCTACTGTCTGGGTTTCTCTCTCCACAGCGACATCAAGAGACTCTTGCTCGACCCGGAATTCACCCTCCTGCAGAGATGCCTGCTTGTTGCAAGGTAACAAGAGGAGAATTTCGTTCAGTTCTCTTTGTAAGGATTTTCCTTTATACCAAACTTCCTTAGAGACACGCAGCAGGTGGGCCCTTAGGTGTGCCTTGTCATTGACTGACATTTAGATTTGAGATCTGATCCTTGTCTGTCGAGAAGACTCACCCTGACAGATGGATTTTTTTTTCATTTATTTGAAAGTATCAGCTACACAGAGCTTCAGTGCATCTATAAGTTTTCTTTTTTTTAAATAAATTATATTTTTTTCATTTATCATTTTATTTTTAATTTTTATGAATAAATTATTTATTTATTTTGCTTTTGGTCACACCCAGAGATGCTCAGGGGTTCCTCCATGCTCTGCACTCAGGAATTACCCCTGGCGGTGCTCAGAGGACCACGTGGGATGCTGGGAATCGAACCCGGGTTGGCCATGTGCAAGGCAAACTCCCTCCCTGCTGTCCTGTCACTCTGGCCCCCCCAAAAGTTTTCTTTAAAAGAAGCCCATGACTTCTGCTCCCTCTCGCCGAGTAAAGTTGGCCCATCAGACTTTCCTCCTCCAGTCCCCTAGAGGAGAGTGACATTGTCCCGTTGCGGCAGAGGGACATCCTTCCTGCAGGACTGCAGTCCCCCTTAGGCTGAGCAGAGTGGTCATCCCCCCTCCCCCATCCCAACTGGAGCACGCGCAGTTTCCGGACCCGGCTCTGGCAGGGGCCACTGGGGCTGCCCGCGCGCTCAGGGGGCTGGCCTCCGCCTCGGCAGGCTCTACGGTGATGAGTCCGAGCTGCACTTCTGGACCGTGGCTGCCCACTACCTGCACAGCCTGTCACAGGAGAAGGCGGCCAGCACCTCCGAGGCCAAGGAAACCGCCCCCCAGAGCAGAGCGAGTGACCCCCTGGACATCTGCTACGACATCCTCTGTGAAAACACTTACTTCCAGGTACCCAACCCCGCGCCCCCAGCCTGGACTCTCACCCCTGGGGGCCGCGTCCGTCAGGGACTGGCGCACTGACAGTCGCTCGGGCTCACTGAGTCGCACGCCTCTGGCGCTGGCTTTGGGGTTGCTGTCTGTGCGTCAAAGGGCCCCCTACTCGCCCCCCGTGCTCCTCGGCCACGGACGTGTCCGCCCAGATTCTCAGAGCCGACACCCGGGCTCCGAGTCTTAGGTTGCGCCTGGATTTCTGTAAGGGGATTGATAATCTCAGAGGTCAGAGAACAGTTGATTGAAACGCCTTTTGGAGGCAGTTTTCAGGTGCTCAGGATCTTAGAGTTGGGCCTCAGTTTTCCTTGTTTAATTTTTTTCCTCACCTTCTCCAGAAATTTCAGCTGGAAAGAGTTAATCTCCAGGAAGTGAAACGGTCCACGTACGAGCATACAAGAAAGTGTACTGACCAGTTGCTTCTCCTCGGCCAGGTATGTTTCCCTTTGTGTCCTGGGCTCATGGGTGCCAGCTGGTTCGTGTCCCCTAGCGTCCCTGCTGTCACAGTGTGTGTCTGCCCTTCTGCCCGCTGTCCTTGTGAGACCACGTGTCTGTTTCTGCCCACTGGAACCGTGTGTCTGTCTGCCTCTGCCCGCTGTCTGTGTGAGACCCTGTGTATGGGGCCCAGTCGGGGTCTGTACCAGGCACAACACTTCAGAGCAGTTTTGGCTGGCCGGCGCCTGTCAGCCCATGCGGGCTGACGCCACGTTCCAAATGTCTGTTCCCCGCAGACAGACCGGGCGGTGCAGCTGCTGCTGGAGACGAGCGCCGACAACCCCCACTATTACTGCGACTCCCTCAAGGCCTGCCTGGTCACCACCGTGACCTCGTCCGGCCCCTCCCAGAGCACTATCAAGCTTGTGGCCACCAACATGATCGCCAACGGCAAGCTGGCAGGTGAGGCCCCGGGCAGCCCTGGGAAGCACAGGCCCGGCCGTTTGGCTTGTTGGGACAGTCGTCTTGGGGTTTGCTCCCGGCTCCCAGCTCAGGGTCGCTCCTGATGTTGCTGGGGACCATGCAGTGCCGGGGCTCGAACCTGAGCACGTGCTCCGGCCCCTCAGACAGTGTCTGGAGGGTGGAAGGGCACGGCGCTGCTCGCGTCTCTGTGCCTCCTGCCCCGTCGCTGAGGGTGATGGTTCCAGAGTCATCGCCGAGTTGTCCCCGGGGGTCACGGAGGAGGCCAGGGCTGACCCTGCTCATGAGTGACCTGTTGCGTGTCCTCACTGGCTGGGCTGTGCCTTCCAGAGGGGGTCCAGCTGCTCTGCCTCATCGACAAGGCTGCCGACGCCTGCCGCTACCTGCAGACCTACGGCGAGTGGAGCCGGGCTGCCTGGCTGGCCAAGGTCGGTGCCGCGGGAGGAACCGGGGGGCTTGCCAATGGGAGCATTTGGGGCACGGCCGTGCTGCTGTGTGAGTCCTCTCTGGCAGCCGTCTGCCTGCGGGTCCGAATGCCATGTCACGCCCATTCCCTGGAGAAACGGGTTTGGGTCGGTCCCATTGACTCAAGGCAGTACCTGCTCTGGTGGAGGCACTGCTGGGAGCACGTCCCTGGGGGTCCCAGCCAGGCCATGGGAGACCACATCCTCGGGGGTCCTGGCCAGGCCATGAGAGCACATCCTTAGGGGTCCTGTCCAGGCCACATCCTCGGGGGTCCCATCCAGGCCACAGGAGCACGGCCTGGGGGTTCCACATCCCCCGGGGTTCTGCCAGGCCACAGGAGCACGTCTCCAGGGGTCCTAGCGAGGCCATGGATGCACATCCGTAGGGGTCCAGGCCAGGCCATGGGAGCCCACATCCCCAGGGCTCCCAGCCAGGCTACAGGAGCCCGCCTCCCCTGGGGTCCCAGCCAGCCGGCAGTGGCGCCCACCCAGCAGTGTGGCCAGAACGACGCTTCCTTCTGGTGTTCACCCGGGGTCTCCTCAGGTCCGGTTAAACTCTGAAGAGTGTGCCGACGTGCTGAAGAGGTGGGTGGACCACCTCTGCTCCCCACAAGTCAACCAGAAGTCCAAGGCCCTCCTGGTCCTGCTCTCCCTGGGCTGCTTCTCCAGCGTGGCCGAGATGCTCCACAGGTGCCCCCGAGGTCCCCGGGGGTGGGGGGTAGGGGGGTCGGTGGGGGTCGACGAGGAGCCCTTGCGTTTTCCCGGGGTGCCGCCGGCTGGCCGCCAGAGCTGTGCATGTGCGGGAGATGGGAGACCCTTTGGGGGGGCTGGGGGATGCTCGCAGCCACCCTCACCACCCCATCCCTCGGCAGCATGAGGTACCTGGACCGGGCCGCCCTGTTTGTGGAGGCGAGTCTGCAGCACGGCGTGCTCCCGCTCAGCGCCGAGACCCATATCCTTCAGGGGCTGGGGGCGCGGGGCCAGGTGTGCGGGGTGTGGCCGGGGGTCTCTGTTCCGCTCCCCAGCGCCTGCACCCCGGCGCGAGCTCCTTGCCAGCAACAGATGGACAGTGAGGGGGAGGGGCCAGGCACTGCTGTCGCCCAGCGGGTTATCTCTGGGGCTCTGCTCCCAGGGAGGGGCGCGACCTGCATGCGCAGCTCTGTCCCCCACAGGGACCCTGATGCACTGCCCGGCAGCGTCCCCGCCCAGGGCTTTCTGGAGTCCCATGGTGGCTCTCCCAGGCCGAGTCCTCCCAACCCCCCTCCCGCCCCTCCCTCCCTCTCTTTCTCTGCTCGATGCTCTGTCCAGTGTGTGCCAGACTGGCTGGGTCCAGGCTGCACTGCAGGGCACCCAGCAGGGGCTTGTCCACTGCCCGTGGCCCCAGCTCTGCAGAAACGCTGTTATCCGGGTCCTTGTACCTGCCTCTGCCCCAGCCGCTGGTTCTGCTGGCCAGGGCACCTGTTCCCTTCCCCGTCCATCTGTCGCCAGCGGTGCTCCTTGGTGAGCACGGAGAGTCGGGGGGCCTGGTGCGGGGGCAGAGGAGCCCGGGCACCTCGCGCGGCCGTGGAGCCTCCTGGGGCTTCTGCTCTCTCCCGTCTCTCCTTAACTGCGGCTCACAGAAGCTCATGTCCGCTGTCTACGTGGATTATGCCCGGAGTTTGAGGACCCTCGGCTTCCGGCAGGGCGCTCTACTCTTCGCCTCGAAAGCGGGACCCGCGGGCAGAGACTTGGTGGCCGAGCTGGAATCCCCCAAGCTGGAAGAAGAATGATCGGGAACAATACCGCCGGGGTCGGGGTTGGGCCCCGCGAGTCTCCCTGCTCCTGGGCTGCTGGTCTGGCCCAGTGGTCGGCCCCGCACACGCGAGGCTGTGTCAGATGAGCCGGGACTGGCGGCCTGCCGAGCCCCGGGGTGTCTGGAGGGACCCAGAGTTTGGATATTTCTGAATTCTCAGGGCGGGCGACTGGGCTGCCTTGCCCTGGGCCACGTTAAAAGCTGGTGGCGGCGTCTTGCTCTGCAGCGACAGCGTCTTCCGCCCCATCCTGGACGCACCTGCGGAGTCACAGGCTGCGGCTCTTTCTGGGTCGTTTCAGACTCAGGCGCCGAGGGAGACCTTGAGCATGGTTTTTGGGGGCTCCGGTACTTCTCCTTGGTGCTCCCTCTGAGCGACGCAGCAGTGGCCTCCCTCTGAGTCTCTGTGTGTTCATTCCCCGACTTTACATTCCTCCCGTACCCGAAGGCAGAGACAACGAGAATCAACGTAACGTCTCAGAAACGGTGAATAAACAGGAAAACCCAGGCAGGTCTTGGTGTCCTGCATTGCTGTCCGGCCCCTCATTGCCAACCAGCCCCCCCGAGTCTACACTGTTCCCCTGAATCCAGGAGACACGGTGTTGGGGGTTTCAGGACTGCTCGCCTTGGGGGCCCCGTGGGGACGTGCCGGGCGGAGGAAGGGAGGAAATGGGCCCCTGTCCCCCCTGGCCACCGACTCTCCTGTGGCCTCTGGGCCCCGGAGAAGGACATGGGCTCTGTGGGGAGGAGAGGAGTGTCTGGCCCTCTTCTCTCCAGTGGAGCTTTGCCAGCAGCCTGCGGAGAAGTGAGGTTGTGCTGCGGTTGGAGAGAGGTGCCGTGGCCCGGCTGCTCTGGGGGGCGCCTTCCTGTGCCATCTCCCTGCCGGGCCCACCCTGTGGTTTTAGAGGCAGGAGGAGCAGCCGGATTTCAGGGCGGCGTGTTCTGAAACGGAGGCCAAGCCCTGGACCCCCTGCCCCCGGCCTCAGCCCCAGGAGCCACAGACCCACCCGCAGGGTGCAGAGGCCGGAGGTGACAAGAGGAAAGGGGGTGGGTCAAAGGGAACCCCGGAGAATAAGATGGGAACAGCCGGTGCCAGGCTGCACAGCACAACGGCTGTAGAAACGCCACCGACTACTGGATTATATGTAATGCAGTGAGAAACGGCCGTGATGGGATAGTACAGGGCGGGATCGGGAGATCCTTTGGCCACTCTTTGTCAGTGGGGCCTGTTCCGTGGTGGCCTTGGCTGTCGGTCCTCCACATGCACCTGCACGTCCTTCCAGAGTAGAATCATCCTTTCTAAATTGCAGTCGTGAGGGTGGTCCCGGGGATGGAGCTGTGTTTCGCTCCTGATGCAAAGGCCTTAGCCTGCTCGGCCCCTTCTCCGGTGCTCCCTCTGGGGGCCTCCAGCAGAGAAGGTGGAGTTGCAGGGGCCCTTCTCTGCCACGAGGAACCTGGGCCTTCTAGCACCCTGACCCCTGCCCTGGGCTGCCCACTTCCGGCCAGCGCCTTTCACCTCTGCCTCCTGGTGCTGCCCCCGAAGACTGGGCACTCCCAAGTGAAGTGACACCCGAATTTAATCCCTGCCCCCGCTGTGTCTTCCATCGGACCCATGTGTCCTGCCTGCTAGTCAGAGGGTGGAGGTGCAGGTCTTTCCTGGAGGGGCCCGTGTTCACCCAGCCTCAAGAGGACTCTGCGAGTGTCAGAGGGTGCCTCATTCTGGCAAAGGCTGAAACTGGGTTCAGGCCCCAAGAACCCCTGTGCCCCCACAGCCCGAGTCTCCCACCCTTATCCCCAATTACTGATTTTTGTTTGGGGCTACACTTGTGTGTGCCCGGGGATCACTCCTGGCAGTGCTTGGGTGCCAGGAATCAAACCTGGGTCAGCCGTGTGCAAGGCCAGCACCCTGCCTACTGCAGTGTCTCTGCTCCCCACCCCCCAAATTCTTCGTAGACAAAAAGATCTCCCTTGAGTTCATATCCTGGTTGAATTTCTGAGCCATGTGCTTCATGAAGAGCCCCCTGCTCCAGGCACGGCTGAGCGTTGACGTCCCCCCCCCACCATCTGAGTAGGCCTGGGGTGGGGTTCAGGAGGCATCTGGTCTACTGGCCCCAAAGGCCTGTCTTGGGTGTCGCTGAGCAAGTCCTTGCCTGGTGTATTCTGCGGAATCGCTGTCCCGTCTGCGTCTGCTGCCCTGCACTACATGCAATAGCCAGCAGAGGGCAGCAGAGGATGGGCGAGCCCATGGCTCACCGGGACCAGGGACATCTGGCCTTTCGTGGGTTATTCACTGGGTCGATTCTAAATCGCCCCTATGGCCATTGTGCACGCGGGGAAACAGACCTGGGAGGGTGGCCACAGCCATGGTCACTTTGGTCCCCATCCCCTCCCGGAGCACAGCAGCTAGAGGCTGGGAACTCCGTGGGAACCGCCTCACAGGAAGGGCGGACCAGTGGGTAGGGATTGAGCCCCAAGGTCAGGCCCCTCCTTGGACATGGCAGGGTCTCTGGGGCCTGGCCATCTGCTCTGGGACACAGGTGGGCGCTGTCTGGGGGATGGGGGCCAGTCAGAGCCCCCCCACACCTTCATCTTGCTGCTCCTGATCCAAGGTTGCCGACACCTGAGAGTCACCTGGCGGAAACTCGGGGGCTGCAGGACCCTCTGTGCAGTCCACAGGGCACCCTGGGGTCTGCGTGTCCCCACACGCTCAGGCCGGCTATCACTGCCCGGAGGATAGTCAGGAGGTGCTGAACCGGCCGGACACCAGCCTGGGGTCTGGCCAGTCCAGAAAGCCCAGGGTGCTGGGGTCAGCGCAGAAGCGTGCTGTGGTTCCTCCCGTTTCCGAGGCCTGGGCAGTCAGAGGCCGTTCCAGACACGTGTCCATCTGGGAAAGACGCCTCAGAGGGCAGAGGCCACGCCCATTACCTGGCCATGCAGAGGCCACGCCCCTTTCCCACCTGGTGGCTCCTCCCCCGCCTTTCTGAAGCCAGGTTGAATTTGGACTGGGAAACAGAAGCAGCGTGCAGACGTGTTGCGGGCCAGGGAGTGTCAGGGGGGCTCTCAGAGGCTGTGTGAGACTGGCCAGGATGAAGGGGCGTGCATTCCGCCTCCCCACCCAAATTCATAGGGCATGGGAGGAAAGGCTAGAACCTCTTGGGTCCAGGAGCCTGGGGCACCCTCTGCCTACTGGGCCGGGCTCGCGGGCCAGTGTGGGACAGAGGGCCTGGGCAAAAAGGGGTTTGTGAGGGGAGAGGTGCCCCCTGGGGGTGACACGGGCGAGGATGGTCCTTAGACACCCTTTCATAGGAATTGGTTAAGTCAGGACCATGCATTTTATTTTTATTCCGTTTTGTTTCGTGCTATAGCAGGGGCTTGGGGGTCCTCACCCGGCAGTGATCAAGGACCGTGTGCGGTGCTGGAGGTCAGACGCGACCCCATGCAAGGCAAATGTCCTGCCATCAGTCCTGTGTCTCTGGCCCCAGGACTGTTTTAACCATCCTTCCACCCCATCACCCCATGTTTCTTATTCTTTATTTATTTGACTTTTCTGGGTCGATAGCACAGCGGTAGGGCTTTCGCCTTACAAGCGGCCAACATGGCCGACGCGAGTTCGATTCCTCCGCCCCTCTC
>JAOXYA010030400.1:0-25984 GCA_028565675.1 Sorex palustris
GTAACAACAAAGTCTCCAATGGAGACGTTACTGGGCCCGCTCGAGCAAATCGATGATCAACGGGAGGGCCTTTACTACTTTACTTTTACTTACTTGAGGGATGTAGGAAGCAGGAGGTGCAGCTATGTGGGGGAAGAGCACTTTGGCAAAAGGAACCATGGTGCAACGGCCTTGCGGTGGGCAATAGGCTCGGCATATCTGAGGAGTCCCAAAGAGGCCAGGAGGCTGGGGCAGAGGGAAGGAAAGGAGATGAGGGAGCCTGGGAATCGACTGACAATGCACGGAGAGTGCACTGCAGCTCCGAGCGGAGGTAGGTGCCATCAGATTTTGCAGGTGGGGGGAGAGTGAGAATGTTCAGAGTCAGGAATCTTAGCAGGGGCCATCTTAGCAGGGGGCATTGGGACAATCTCTCCCTTTCCCCAAGCCTTGCTGCCAACAAACCTGGCGAGAGAGAGGCCAGAGTGCGGCCAGACAGATAGCACGGGGCTGAGACACTTGCCTCGCAAACATGGCTGACCCCAGTTTGGTCCTCAGGAGTCCCACCAGGAGTGCTCCCTGAGCACAGGGACAGGAGGAAGCCCTGGGCACCTCTGCGTGTGGTCCCAAACCCAAAACGCAAAACTAAACTAAACCCCAAATGTGGAAAATAAGTTAAAAATATGAAGAAGGATGGGGCTGGAGCAATAGCACAGCAGGTAGGGAGTTTGCCTTGAACGCAGCCGACCTAGGTTCGATTCCCAGCAACCCATATGGTCTCCCGAGCACCGCCAGGAGTAATTCCTGAGTGCATGAACCAGGACTAACTCCTGTGCATCGCCGGGTGTGACCCAAAAAGAAAAAAAAAAAGAAGAAGGAATTAAAATCAGTACTGGAGGTAGGACAGAGCAGTGTCAACCTATTCAGGAAGCGTGGAGTTCTCTGCACTTCCAGTGCTGAGAAGATGGAGGATCTCGGTTTATTTCGTTATTTACTCATTCATGGGCCTCCTCCCTGGTGCTCAGGGGACCACGTGGTGCAGAAGTTAGAATCTGGACCCCCCCCACCCCCCGATGCAAAGCTGTGCTCAGCCTGTGGAGTTGTCCCTCTGGTCCTGTTGATTCTCAGAGCTTACTGGGAGAGTTAACAACAACAAAGGGGGATGACAGTACAGTGGGTGGGGTGTTTGCCTTGCATGCAGCTGTCCTGGGTTCAATCCCTGGCATATGGTCTCCTGAGCACAGAGTAAAGAGTAGCGCCTGAGTATTGCTGGGTGTGAAACAAACAAAACAAAAACAAAACAACACTAAACTTCACACTCATGGGGGCTGGCGTGTTTACACACCCCTCTGTGTCCAGACAGGCCGGGATCTACGGGATATCTACAAGTCAGCAGTACTTCACTTGCCGTCTCCCATGTAAATCTCGTCAGAAAATATGCTGCTTATGATTCTAAAATCCATCAGGGATCTGGTGCCCAGTGGAGGTCATGAATCTGACCCTGAGAGCCACTCACCTGGGCTGAGCGTAGTTCTGACAGCGGCCCTCCTGCCTGTCACCCATGGTGCTCACAGAGCCATGACAGGAGGTGTGCCCAGCCAGAGTAGGTGCACGTACCCCGCTGTATGAGTGGGCATGTGTGCACGAAGTGAGTGACCCCCCCATCTGCACCTGTGGCAATCACTGGGTCAAACTGCAGAGAATTGGGGTAATTTTCATTACCCCAGTTTGTTTGTTTGGTTTCACATGGCTAATCCTGGTTTGATTCCTGGCACCACAAAGGATCCCCAGAGCACTGCCAGGAATGACCTCTGAGCAGAGAATTAGGAATAGGCCCTGGGTACTGCTGGCTGTGACCAGTCCCCCTCCCCCAAAGAAACATAGGGCTGGAGAGATAGTACAGGAGTTAAGGTGCTTGCCTGGTAGGTGGCTGACCTGGGTTCAACACCCACCACTCTATACAGTTCCATGAGTGCTCCAAGAGTGACCCCTGAGTAGAGCCAGGAACAGTCCCTGAGTACCGTTGGGTAGGTCCCAAACCCTGGCAACCTCCTTCCCCAAAGCACCCGGGGCTTAGTGTGATCCTGGTCATTGCAACTGCAACTGAAAGTGAAGAAAACATACAGATGGAGATTTTAGACAGTGCACAGGCAGAACAGGCAGACACCACAAGAGGGCCGGTCATTTCTGGTTGGCTGAGCAGGCAGTGGGCTGCAACAGCTGGGTGGAAGGAGGCAGGACAGGAGGCAAGGAAAGGTCCCAAATGGTGAGAGATAGTTGAGCTGGGGGGAGAAGGGCCAATTTACTGCAGGGTAGGTACACTCGGCCTCTGCACAAACTGACCACTAGAGGGCACTCGCACCACGTGCTCCTGCCCTGGAAGTGGAAGTGGAGGGCCCTTCCCAGCACCTCCCTGACCGGCTCCAGGCATGTTCAAGGTGTGCTTGCGGCCCTGGGGATCAGTTGACTCAGTGGCCACTGATCCTCACAGGGTCTAACACCTGCCTCAGCGGTGGGCAGCCCTGGACACAGGTCAGGGGAAAACTGGTGGTCCGCAGAGACACAGGGTCCCTGGCTCACATGCTCAGGACCAGCATCTTCCGCACAATTAGAAGCAAAGCCTTATTTGGGAGGCGAGAGTTAGGGACCACACCCAGCAGTGCTCTAGGTTACTCCTGGTGGTGCTCAGGGATCACGGTGGTTGGTCACACGCAAGGCAAGCGCCTTATCCCCTACAACTAGAAACTAAGTCTTTACTGCTATGTGGCCATCAGAATATTTTTAAATGTCCTGAATGAGATAAAATCATGTATACGAACTGGCTTTAAAATAGCCCAGAGGGGCTGGAGTGATAGCATAGTGGGTAGGGCGTTTGCCTTGCACGCGAGGGACCCGGGTTTGGTTCCCAGCATCCCATATCCCTGAGAACCTCCAGGAGTAATTCCTGAGTGTATGAGCCAGGAGGAGCCCTTGTGCATCGCCGGGTGTGACCCCAAAAGCAAACAAAACAAAACAACAACAAAAAACCAACCTAGAGTGGTGTCAAGAGATAGCACAGTGAGGAGGGCTCTTGCCTCGCTTGTGGCTGACCTAGGGTTGTTCCCTGGCATCCATACCTTCCCCGAGCACTACCAGGTGTGACCGCCTGCCCCCCCCCCCAAATAAAAAAAAACCCTGAGGGCTGAAGAGATGCACAACAGGCAGAGAACAGTGGAAGGGGGCATGCAGGTCAAGTACAATTCTCCAGAGCATCAGGGCCCCCGGTCTACTGGCCTGGAACATGGCTGGGTCAAGCCATCTGGCTTCCTTCTGGCTACACCCCTTTATGAATCTCAGATTCACTGTATGGGTGCCCACAGTACCTAAGAGAGGTCCAGTGTGGGCTGGAGTGATCGCACAGTGGGACGGGTGTCTGCCTTGCACGCGGCTGACCTGGGTTCAATCCCTGGCATCCTTTATGGTCCCCCAAGTGCCGCCAGGAGTAATTCCTGAGCGCAGAGCCAGGAGTAACTCCTGAGCATCACTGGGTGTGACCCCCCCCCCAAAAAAAAGGTCCAGTGTGAGGGCACACATGTTCCAGGAGCATCTCTCCACTGCCTTCAATTCCAGCAGGAAGCAGCCCAGGGAAGGCCGCA
This sequence comes from Sorex palustris, assembly GCA_028565675.1. NCBI lineage: Eukaryota > Metazoa > Chordata > Mammalia > Eulipotyphla > Soricidae > Sorex > Sorex palustris. Next base: position 3,612 of record JAOXYA010030400.1, read on the forward strand.
GACACCAGCGCAGATTCCACTGTGTCCCACGCCCCGCAGAGACCCAGGAGTCCACTAAATTAGCTCTTTCCTGCAGCTCCAGGGAACTGTGGTGGTAGGGGAGAGGAAACCATCCCGTGCCAGCCCCAGGCTGCCCAGGTGGGCCCAGCACTTCAACCAGCCAGCTCGGGGGCCACATGCGTGCGGGCTCCAGCGTGTGGGGGTGGAATTAATGCCTGACAATGACCTAAGCACACCTGAACTGCTCGGGCTCTTCCCCGTGTTCACACAGGGCACAGTGCCAGACTCCATCAGCCTCAGGGATCCTGGGGAAGGTGGGGCAGGGGGAGTGCCAGGCCCTTTGACGCAGTAACGGAGAAACAGACTTACCAGGTGTGCAGGGGATGGTGACCTGGTGTCCTTGACTGTGGCGCTGGAGGGGACATCGAGGAGGGGCCATTTCATCTGCAGGTACTGCAGGGACAGAGAGATGACAGCTGGTGAGATGAGGCCTTGAGAGCAGCATTCCTCAGTCAGGGTCACAAGACACCCCCTCCCCCTGTGGGCCCCCAGGTGAAACGGCATAAGTGGGGGGCCATGGTTAGGGGCCAGGGAACCAACTGGCAGGACCGGGCACCACTGCAAGGAAACCAAATTGGAAGGCGGCAAGTGTGAGAGACTGAGAAACACTGGTCTCGGGTGCCTAGAAAAAGGGCTCTGCAGTGGGCACTGGCTGGCCGCTCCTGACTGCAAGGGCACCACCGCCTGCATCATCCACCAGGCAGTGAAGGGGGCCGACTCCACAGGTCAGCACTGAGGGCCCAGGAGTTCGAAGAACCTTCCAGTGAGGGAGAAGGCCTCCTGGGCAGGGGACAAGTGGGGTGCATGCAGGGACAGAGGCCCCAGCCAGCGATCCTGTCCCTTTATTCCCTAACTTGACTCTCCTATGATGCTCCACTCCCTAAAAAATGCCTTTCCAGAAGAATCCTATGAGTGGATGAATGACATCACTCAGCACGCACAGGCTTGTGGGTAATACAGATCCATATTCAAGGAAGACCACTTGGTCTCACTCCAGAGTTCCTCAACCTCAGAAACCAGACACAGGGCTGCAGGAGGGTACAAGGCATTTGTGTTGCCTGTGGCTGACAAAGACAAATCCCCAGTATCTGGTTCTCACCCACACTACCAGGAGTGACCCCCGGGTACTTCTAGGTGTGGCCCAAACTCCCAACCTACCTCCCCAAGCCCAGGAAGTGCAATCTAGCACTAAATTCCTCCCAGGTGCTACTGCAGAAAATCCAAACAGAAAGTTCTCAGCATGTGGGTGTGAATGTGTGCACATGCTTTAAATGAAACCCACTCAGGTTGGTTAGATACTACAGCGGGGAGGTTGCTTGCCGTGCACACAGCTGGCCCGGGTTTGATGTTCAGCATCCCACAGGGTCCCCTGATTCCTGCCAGGAGTGAGTGCAAAGCCAAGAGTAAGCTCTGAGCACAGTTGGGTGTAGCTCCTTAGCCCCCCCTTCCCCCCAAAATTAAAAATCCTGAGGAAAGGAGGGAAGAGAGGAGGTATGGGGGAGCACTGGTGTCCCACCATCACAGATTCTAAGTTCTTTTCCAGTGTAGACCTTGGGTCCTCAACAGCCTTCTGTGTTTGAAAGCCACAGCCAGTGGTGCTGGGGCGACTCCTGACTGTTCTTGAATAATTCCCAGTGGTTCTCAGGGGTCGTGCTGGGGATCAAATCATTGTTGCCTTGTCAAAGGCAGGTGCCTTTTATTATTTTCCTTTTTAATTTTTAAAAAATCTTTTAAAGGGGGCCAGAGTGATAGCACAGTGGGTAGGGCATTTGCCTTGCATGCAGCCGACTGGGGTTTGATCCCTGGCATTCAATATGGTCCCCCAAGCACCGCCAGCAGTAATTCCTGAGTACAAAGCCAGGAGTAACCCCTGAGCATTGCTGGGTGTGACCCAAAAAAGAAAAAAAAATCTTTTAAAAAACTCTTGGCAACACTCAGGGGTTATTCTTGTTTCTGCAATCAGGAATCACTCCTGGGTGGTGCTCGGAGGATCACCTGGGGTGCCGGGGATTGCACCTGGGTCTGCCGTGTGCAAGGGAAGCTCCGTACCCGCAGAACTCTCTCCCTGGCCGTGTCCGAGGCAAGCACCTTAACCCTTGCATTGTATGTCTTCCTGACCCTGGACAAGCATTTTCACAATTGGGTTTCCGGTTTCTGTCTCTCCAGCAAGGAGCCCTTCAGTGACGGTGCAGGTTGTCAGATGCCGTCAGAACTGAGCACGGTGCTTCCCATGCGGGAGGCGTTTGATGAATGACAGCTAATAGTTTTGTAAGCAGACCATTTGTCTCTGTCAGGGGACACAGCACAAGAGGCCTGCAGCTCTTCCTGCTGGTGGGAGGCCCATCACAGATACTGAAGGGAGTCTGTGTCATCCGTGGCCGTCACTTGGCTGCGGGCTGAACAGTCCTGACCAGGCCGACCAGGATCAGGTTAGAACGGCCACCTTTCTGCTCATTAACCCAGAACAGACTGAGAAGGCAAGGGTTGGGCTGGGCTTTCAGAAAAGTGGTCCAGGGCTAAAGGAGCTGAAGGTGTCATACCCCAGGGCAGTGAGAGGCACGGGAGCAGATTGGGTGGGTGGGTGGGTGGGGGCAGATGGCAGGCCTGGGCATGAAAGGAGGCATGAGGCTATGCCTGGGGACAGATTTAGCCCTCCAGTACCCCACACTTCTCAGCAAGTCTCAGGCCCCTCTGTCCCCCTCTCTCTAGGGGCTCCACATGTCCTGCCTTTACACCGATACCCACTTTTCTCCTCCCTGGAGCCCAGTTTCCCAACAATCTGACTGGTCTTCACTAGACAAAGCTCACTGGGCAAAAAAGCCAGCAAGTAGAAACATTGACACATACAGTGCCCTGAGCACTTCCCGAGCACAGAGCCAGGAGTGGCCCCTGAGCATTGCCGGGTGTGGCCCCCAAAGAGACAAAACAAAACAAGACAGAAACACTGGCAGCACACGGGCAGTTTACCAAGCACGCTCACAGACAGACGTAGCTCCCTCTTCACGACAAGCTGCCCCTGCGAGCAGGTTGAGCTGCCAACGGGCAGAGGAGTCACGGGAACATGCAAACAACCTGCCTGGCCTGCTTGAATCCCCACACTCGGGAAGCACACGAGGAGAAGGCCCCTGGACGCCCATGGACACGGGTACCAGAACTTCAGCTCGGCCTGCTCTTTGCTCGGACGAATGTTCTCTTCCATCTGGCCACCCGGAGCCTGAAGGACGGAGAAAGCCAGTGTGTTCCTGCAGAAACCCTGACCCGTGCCGAATTCATACGCATTTCTCTAGGAGCAATACCCTGAACGTTCTGCCAGGCTTTCCACTCACACATGACACTCTGTACATGCACCTCTCTCTGTACTTTGGTGCTCCGGAGGCACAGAAGCCTCTGCTGGTGACTACCAGCCAATAGGGCACCAGGATCAGGTGCTGCTTAGGTGGCATGGTGGATCAAGGGGTGCCAGGGTGGAACGGGAATCAGCTGCAGGCAAGATAAGTATCATACTCAACCCCTGTAGCTAGCTGTCACTTTTATTTACTCTATTTTTTAAACATGGGGCTGGTTGGAGCGATAGAACAGCGGGCAGGGCACTTTCCTTGTATATGGTACCCAAACACCACCAGGAGTGATCTGGGAGCACGGAGCGAGGAGTAAGCCCTGAACACAGACAGGCGTGGTCCCAAAGCAAGGCAAAGCGAAACGCCACTTTCTGATGGAGAGCACCATGACTTATAATACTGTGCAGAATGACATTCTCACAACGTTCCAACACCACCCCTTGTACCAATGCCCAAGGATCCCTCCCATAAGCCCCCCCATTTATCTTTTTATTTATATTTACTGCTTTGGAGGCCACATCCAACAGTGCTTAGGGCTTATTTCTAGTTCTGCATGCAGGAATCACTCCTGGCTGGTTCCAGGGGTCATATGGGATGTCGGAGATTGAACCTGGTCATCTGTGTGCAAGGCAAGCGCCCTGCTGTGCTACCTCAGTCCCCCATATGCCTTTAAAAAAGTCAAATTAAAATCACAAATATCAGGTACTAAAGGGTCCCAGATCCACCTTCCTGATATTAAAAACAGAAGGTCCCTAAAATACATCAGTCCCATCATCCCCAGGCCCCCTACCGAGAGTCCTGACACATGCTGGGGATCTTATAGCATGTGGAGTGGCCTGCAGGAACCTTGATGAGCCCAGTTGGAACGACATGAGGATTTTGTTTCTGTGTTTGGGCCCAGGGAAGAATTTGTGTCTCCTGCATGCGAAGCTGATGCCACAGTCCTTAGGGCAATCTCCCAAGCCCCCAGAGTGGTGCCAGGGAGTCCAGTGTGGGGCTCTCTACCTTGGCATGAAGGATGTGGGATCAGGTGATACTCTGTCATAGGGGGCTGTCCTGGGCACAGTAGAATACCTCATAGTTTTCCTGGTTTCCATCTGCTAAGTTCAAGCAGTCCCACTCCCCTGTCCATTTGCATCATCAAAGAGTGACTTTGCCAGATGGTTACCTGAAGAGCAAGTTGCCCCCATGAAGTACCCAGAGAACCCCAATTCCAGGGGCTAAGAAGCTACTATTCAATACACTGTAAGCTGATGAAGGCCTGTTCGCGCACACACACACACACACACACACACACACACATCATACACTCAGCATGATCTTTTGTTGAGGGTGTAGCATGGTCTTGGAGCTTATTATCTTTATTTATATTTTGGGGTGGCACCAAGCAGTGCTATGGTCACTCCAGGCTTTAGGTTAAGGTCACTCTTGTTAGTCCTCGGATGACCACTGGTCCTAGGGATGGAACCTGGACCTCTTGCATAGAAAGTCAGTGCTCTAGCCCATTGAACCATCTCCCATTCGGGGCTTGGAGTGCCACCTACTGACCCTTCTGCCCTGAGTGTTCACTCACACTCATTGGCTTTCACCCAGATGGAGAAGCAGGGTGGGTGGGGAACATGGTTAGTGCTGGTAGAGGAGGGGGGGATGAGAGAGGGGCGCAGGGGTGCAGGTGGGAAACAGGCTGGTCCATACTTCCCTCCTTCTACTTTTCTGCCTAACATCTGGAAATAAGGGGGTTGGGCCGTTGTGGGGTGACCGACTCAGAGGTTGGTGGCCCCTGCTGTTGTCTAGGGCTGCCACCTCTAGCCTCTCAGTGCAATTCTGACAACCAAAACCTTCCAAAAAGACAGGTGAGGGGCTGGAGCGATAGCAAAGCAGATAGGGCGTTTGCCTTGCACGCGGCCCACACGGCCAACCTGAGTTTGATTTCTCCGCCCCTCTCGGAGAGTCCAGCAAGCTACCAAGAGTTATCTCGCCTGCAAGCCTGGCAAGCTACCCATGACGTATTCGATATGCCAAACACAGTAACAAGTCTCACAATGTTACTGGGCCTGCTCGAGCAAATTGATGAACAATGGGAGGACAAAAAAAAAATCAAGAAAACAAAACCCAAAACCCAAAAACAAACAAAAAAAGCACAGGTGAGTGTCCCAGAAGCAGGAATTGGATAAGAAGGAACTAGCAGTGCCCCATGAAAGTGTCTTAGCCTAGGGATCCTTCCCTGGGAAGGCACTCAGAGGTGGCAGTTCAAGCCAAGGGCCAGCCACGCCCTGTGGAAACGCAGCTCTCCTTGGCTTCCTTCTCATGGGAGCAAGCTCTCTGCCCAGCCTGTGGCTAATCCGTCCTGGGGGAGCGTGTCTGTGAGGATTAGGCAGCGTGGCCGAGTCTACACTCTGCCCGGAAAGGCATGTGCACAGATGAACGCCGCTGGTCTCTCCAGCCTGGCTCGCTGCGCCCACCTGGCTGCAGCTGGCTCCTGACCGGCGAGGGGTTGGCTGCACAGAGCGCCAGATACTTCAGCTTCCTCCAGGGCTACTCACCGGGCCCGAGAAAACGGGCAAGAGGACTAGCTGCCACTTCACGGGGCGACTAGTCCCCCCCGTGAAAAAATTCTTCGTGATTTTCTACTTACTCCTCCAAACAGCAAGAACAAACAAAGCGAAACAAAGCGAACTTTGATGGCAAGTACAACCACCCTTGATTGGCAGGTGACACTCCGTATGCCACCCCGCCTTGCGGTGCTGTGAGAAGGTCATGTCTCAATCTATCTGAACCTGGGAGATGCTTTTGGGGGACCAAGGTCCTGTGGAACAGTCTTGGGGTAATTTTGCTACGAAGGACAAAGATGCTATTAATTAGAACCTATCATTTACTCTCTCTCTCTCTCTCTCTCTCTCTCTCTCTCTCTCCCTCCCTCACTCCCTCCCTTTTTTGCTATTTGGGTCACACCCGGTGATGCACAGGGGTTACTCCTGGCTCTGTTCTCAGAAATTACTCCTGGCGGTGCTCAGGGGACCATATAGGATGTTGGGAATCGAACCCAGGTCAGCCATGTGCAAGGCAAACACCCTACTCACTGTGCTATTGGTTCAGCCCCATCCTTTTCTGTTTTTTGAGGGAACAGCAGTGCTCAGAAGGCACTGGGCCCCTTGTCACTCTTGGCCAAGCAGGCTGGCAGTTTCAAGGCAAGGGCTCCAGGATAGGGGATTGCCAAGGTCATCCCAGGGGTGCTTGGGGGACCAGGCAGTGCTGGAATCAGCCCCGGGTCAGGCACACACTGGGCATGCACCCAAACCGTGGTGCTGTCCCCCAGCTCCTAGAACCAGTGTTTACCTGTGAAGGACGGATGATTTTAGTCCTCGTTTTACATCATTCTCGAGCAACAGTTGTCAACTCCTCTGGGGATCTACCTAAAAAGATCCACCAGTTGGGTAGATGCAGCTGGTTGGACTCTGGTGGCGAGCCAAGCCCCGCGTCCCCCAGGTTCCCCCGTCCTCTCTGTGGCTCAGGCGGCTTGCCTGTGCTTGTCCGACTGTGGAATGCGAACCAGGAGCCCTTCAGATGCCCATTTCGGCATTCCTCTCTGCGCAGGCTTTTCTCTTTGTGTGACATCTTTATCAAGCACTGCTATCAGCATTACTCTGGCTTCATGATTTTAAAGGGGTGCCCTGCTGCTCTGCTTTTTCTTTAGGGGACTCAGGGTCCTCTGGCAGAGGCGTCCTGCACGGTCTCAGAGCAGAGCCTGAGCCCCTCTTCCTGTTGGGAGGGGAGAAGGGGCCCTCCAGGACCCTCGTTTAGCTTAGCTGTAAGACTGCGCCGCAGATTAATTGCAGCTGTGCCCTGGAATTTCCCCAACAGACAAATCTTCGTGATGTAAAACAGCTGCGAGGAAATCCCAGCATGCCCCGTACAGAGGCCGGGCTGCCAATGAGCTGCGGAGATTAACCCTCGGACTCCCAGAAGAAGGGGGGAGCCCAGCCCCCTACGACCACCTGGTCAAAGCCTGCTTTGGTATGCTCAGGACGCCGCTTTAGGGAACGCTGGTACTGCCTCCCTTCTGGTGCTCTCAGAGGCCTGTGGGACACACAGGTTCTGGTACAGCATCCACTGCAGTGCACTCGCTGCAGGTAAATGAGCCCCTCCTGTCTCCAAGGGGTGCCCAGGTGAGACCCTGCCCACAGAATCCCTTCAGCTGGCCAGAAAGAAAAAGTCAAGGCCCCCTTGAGCTTTCCTGCTTAATGTGTGTATGGGTTTTTTTTGGGGGGGGGTCACACTCAGTGATGCACAAGGGTTCTCCTGGCTCATGCACTCAGGAATTACTCCTGGCGGTGCTTGGGGAACCACATGGAATGCGGGGAATCGAACCCGGGTTAACTGCATGCAAGGCAACTGCCCTACCCGCTTTGCTATCACTCCAGTTCTTGTGTGGGTGCTTTCATTGCAGCTTCCCGGCTTCTTAAACATTCTCCACACACAACCCCTTTGTTGAAACCAGAGACATCGTTACATTGTCTGCCTTGCATGGGACTGACCTGGTCTCATCCCGGTCGTCACTTATGGTTCCCTAAACCCCAAGAGAGCGAGAGCGACGCCTGAGCACAGCGCCAGGAGTGAAAAAAGGCATGCAAATCCAGCCCTGATCATGATTCATAAAGAAATGGATTTGATTTCTTTTTAAGCACTTTTATTTTGGGGGGGCACATCCGTGCTCGGGGGTGCTAGGGGGCCGTGCAGTGCTCGGGGAGAGGGATCCCGGGGCTCCTGCTTACAAGTAGTACACACTCCCGCCTGTCGCGCTCCCGCCTCAGAAGTTTATTTTCGAACAAAATTTACAAGAGCTAGGCGACACCACATGAAGTAATGTGACCCCATGTCTTAATTAAACCCAGTTTAAGAAACCAGACCGTAGGTGACCAGGCTTTCCTGTCCCTTTAGTCCTCCGAGGCAGAAACTCTGGACCCCCAGATGCAGATTCCTTAGGAGAAAATTTCTCATTTCTTCTTGTCAAGGGACACAGCCACTCAGAAAACAGGCTGGGGTTGCAGCCTCTCAGACAGATGGCAGACACCCCCCCACCCTGCCCCATTCCCCGTGGCACTGTGCTCAATGCTCTCCACTTCCTTCAAAGCCACAAAGAATTGCATTAGAAGCGAACAAGATGCAGAAAACACTTTCAGCTGAATCTCTCGCCACCACTGGGAGTGCAACCTCTGTCATCGGGACCCCTGCAAAGGCCCTCCCAGCCCCACGAGACCTCAGAGCTGTTGCTCCCCAAGAAAGTCCCTAGTAAGGAGCCAGCCACAACTGGCGACACCACTACAAAGCCCTGTGCATGTTCACTAAAGGTGCTCACCCGAGCAGGCACGTGCGTTGAGCACCACTGGAGGAGAACCACTATTGGTCAGCACAAAAGCAACCAGCTTCCCGCACAGCCTGGGCCCCACCACTCATTACACCAGCAACAAAAAGAGGTGAAGAGGGGCTGGAGTGATGCATATAGCAGGTAGGGCATTTGCCTTGCACGCGGCCGACCTGCGTTTGATTCCCAGCATCCCATATGGTCCCTGAGTATCGTCGGGTGTGACTGAAAAAGAAAAAAAAAAGAGGCGAAGAGAGTAAAAGTGTCCCCCCAGTAGATTGCAGGGGTCAAGGAATAAAGGACCAAATCATTGGCTTTTCAAGGCCAAATTCATGCTCTAGTCTCAGCTTTCAAGACTTCCTTAGCCCAGCCCCAGCTGCCCTAAAGCAAGACACTGAATATGCTGCATCCTTTACCTGTGAGAAATGCTACCTGCTCATCAAGATCCTGTACCCAAGGACCGGGGTGACAGTACAGCTGATAGGGCACTTGCCTTACATGTGGCCGACCTGGGTTCATTTCTCGGCGCCCCCTTCGGTCCTCTGAGCATGGCCAAAAGTGATCCTTGTGTGCGGAGCCAGCTGGTGTGGCCACAAAACCAAACCAAAACAAAGATCCTGCCCCAGGGTCAGCTTCCTGGGTAAGCCATCAGCAGCACCCAGTGTCGCTCTTGCCCCTCAATGCACCCCACCTGGGCCTGGTGCTTCCGGGGTACCCAGCAAGCTAAGTTCCTGCCATCCACATGCCTGTCCTCTGAACTGGAAGCTCAAGGGTCACTTCTGCACCAATTCCTGCCGAGAGGCAGCGATAACATGTTCGAACCCTGTCCCACCCGAAGCATTTGAGCATGTTAGTAATCCTGGTGGTGCTTGGAGCACATGCGGTGCTGGGGCTCAAACCCAGGTCTCCTGCATGTGGGCCATGTGCTCAGCCTTTGAGCCATATCTCCTCAGCCCCAGAAAACTTGGCAATTTGACCTTCTGGTCTTTTTTTCTTTTTTGCTTTTTGGGTCATACCCAGTGATGCTCAGAGGTTATTCCTGGCTCTGCACTCAGGACCCTGGCAGTGTTTGGGGGACCATATGGGATGCTGGGGATCTAACTCGGGTCAGTCATGTGCATGGTAAACGCCCTACCCGCTGTACTACCACTCCAGTCCCAGGCCTCCTGGTCTCGGCCAAGATTTGTTTCAGAAAGTGACGATCACCTCCCATGGTTCGAGACCACCAGCTCACTCCCACGATGGCTTCTGTCCTGTTGGCAGGCGGCACATCCTTCCTAGTTACCCTCCCCCGTATTCACACCTCCACATATTCACCATAAATGTGGGGAAGAGGTAATTCTGCATTTTTTGGGGGGGAGGAGTCACACCCAGTGATGCTCAGGTGTTACTCCTGGCTCATACACTCAGGAATTACTCCTGGTGGTGCTTGGGGGACCAGATGGGATGCTAGGAATCGAACTCGGGTTGGCTGCATGCTAGGCAAACATCCTACCCACTGTGCTATTGATCCAGTCCTGCAGAGGTGATCCTGAACCAGCACACACTGAACTGCTTTTCTCTTTGTGTGGGCGCTGTGCAGTTCTGCCCGACAAGGGCCACTACCAGTTCCTAGGCAGCCACGCGCCCGCATCTTTTGCTGCGATAAGTAGCCTCCAGTCGTTTGGTTTCTGGTGGAATATCACAGTAGGCTCCAGCTGCAGTGCGGAGTGCACGGCTGGGCCAGAGCTCTGCCCATTTCGGGCCTGAGTCATTGTGGACCTCAGTCTGCAGTGCCACCCATAATTCCGAAGCATGCTGGCTCCCACAGTAGCAATTCAGGGCATTCTCGCTGCACGGTGCCAACATTCCAGGTGACAAAGGCAGCTCTTTGGAGCTCCAATTTGCATTGCTCTTGTTACAAGTGAACCCGGGCTCTGTCACATATCCAGGCAATAATATGAAGGAAAGAAAGATGCAAAGTGTGGGCAAGAGGAAAGAGGCTTGCAATCCGGGAGCGGAGTGGGGTGACTGAGCGAGGGACGGGTGTGAAATCCACAGGCTCAGGGAGCAGTATCGTGTCCTCCATGGAGCTGCCACCATTTGCTGCTTCTCCATCCAGCTCCAGCGCTCCACACACGGGATTCTGGGTCAGTCTCCTCTACTGCCAGGCCGCCAGACTCAGGAATGGTAAACGGCTTAACACACACACACACACACACACACACACACACACACACACACACTACAGTTTGGGGGCCAACCCACAGTGCACAGGTGACTCGTGGCTTGATGCTTGGGGGACCATGTGGTACTGGGGATTGAACCCAGGGCTACCATGTGCAGAGTGTGTACTCCAGCCCCTTGAGCTCTCCCTCTGGCTCAGGCAATGGGCTGTTTATCTGCCAAACTGCTCAGTATCTGGGGTCTGGGTTATTTGGCAGCTCTGCAGAACCACCTGTATTCCCTCAGCTCCTCAGCTTTCAGGCCCCGCGTGACCTGCTTCCTCTCCATTCACGGGCAAGAAAGGGCTCAGACAAACGCCACCTGGTGAGGCCAGCTACAGAATGAAAAGGACAGTCCCCAAATTGGTGTCACTGGGCTGCAGCATTTCAGGCATTTTCCTTCTTTGCATGTTTCTTAATTACTTTAAGATTCTGCAATGGCCTGATGTTGCACCAGAGCAACTGTTAGTCAAGCTACTAAAAGCAGCCCGAGAGAAAGCACCGTGGCTGGGGCTGGAGTGATAACACAGCGGGTAGGGTATTTGCCTTGCACGCGGTTGACCCAGGTTCGATTCCCAGCATCCCATATGGTCCCCTGAGCACTGCCAGAAGTAATTCCTGAGTGAAGAGCCAGGTAGCAGGTAGCTGGGTGTGACCCAAAAAGGAAAAAAGATAAAAGAAAGAAACAAAAAGCTTTATGGTGACCCATCCCTTGACTTCAGTTTCCCCAGCTAGAAAGCTCACAGTCGTCCTTATCTTTGGCTGCGTCCCCGCCTCCAGCTGTGGAGCCCCAAGTGCTGAGTCCAGGCACCTGTCTTGGGGCTGCCTTTCGGGGCCGGTCATTGCAGCTCTCTGTGTCTGCTCTCCTGCCTCTGTTGCAGGGGACCGGGCAGGAACCCACCCTGAAGGGGCAAGTGGGGAGCTACGTGTCACATTTCCCAGGACCCACCATCACCAGTCCACCACGCTCGCTGGGGAAACATCTCTAAAACACACAAAAAATGTTCTTTTAAGCTGGCAGGAAGCTTCTCACTGAATGAAAGAAAGGAGGAAGGAGGAAGGAGGAAGGAAGGAAGGAAGGAAGGAAGGAAGGAAGGAAGAAAGGAAGGAAGGTAGGAAGGAAAGGAGGGAGGGAGACATAGAGGGAAGGAGGAGGTAGGGAAGGAGGGAAGGGAGGGTGAGGGGAGGGAGGGAAGGAAGGATGGAAGAGAGGGAGGGAAGGAAGGAAGAAATGAAAGAAAGAACAAAAAGAAAGAAAGAAAGAGAAAGAAAGAAAAGAAGGAAGGAAAGAAGGAAGGGAGACAGCTAGGAAGGAAAGAAGGCATGCAGCAAGAAGAGAGGGAGGAAATAAATCAGAGGAGCCTAGGATATAGCTCAGGAGTCCAAAATCAAAGGAAGGATGGAAAGCTGGGAGGCAGGCAGGAAGGAAGCTGATCTGCATGCAGTGAGAGTTCTGTATAGAGGGCTGGAGAGAAACTCAGGGAACAAGGCACTTGCCTTCTGTGTGGCTCAGTCAGCTTTGAATCCTTGGCACCACGTCTGATCCCCCTGAGCACAGCCAAGGGGCGCTCCTGAGGACTGTGCCCCACCTCCCTCACCCGGAGAAAGTTCTGCACAGAGCAATCCATGCCTCAGTTGCTAAGTGATGTCCGAGAGAGGGCGGTTGCATCTGGGTACCAGATACTACAGGGCAGATTCCCTGCAGTGAACTCCGAGGCATGTGCTGTGCACTGGAACCACATCCCTGTCCTGCCGAGGAGATTTCTGCTCTTTGCGGTGCTGGCAGCTGTTCTGGAGAGAAGCCTGTGGACCACAACGTGCAGGGACCGACGGCCCCTGCACGCACGGCCTGGGCTCCAGCACAGGGGAGATTGGTACATAAATCACTGAAGTTCTAGTCAAAGAAGAGGCTAAGGCAACAGGACAGGATTCTTGTGGAAAGTCTGGAAGACCTCATAGAGGCAGTGCATCTGCATGGTGTCCAGCAGGCAAATTATTTCCACTGTTTTATTGTTTTATTTTACTTTTTAAATTTTATTAGTGAAACACCATGAGGTACAGTTGTAGACTTACAAATTTTTGTGCTTGGGTTTCAGTTATACAATGATCGAGTACATGTCCCTCCACCAGTGCCCATTTTCCACCACCACGGGTCCCAGTATCCCTCCCACTCCACTGTTTTAAACTTAAATTTTTTCTTCAATGGGGGAGGGGAGTCCACTTGGCCTGGTGTGAGGTTCAGGGCTTGGGCCCCGGGTTGCTGGGGATTGAACTCAGGGCTTCTTCCACCCTTTGCACTACCTCCCTGGCTCCTGTGATTTTACGTTTTTGTTTTTGGGCCGTGCCCAGTGATGCTCAGGGGCAACTCCTAGCTCTGCTCTCGGGAATTACTCCTTGAGAACCATAAGGGATGCCAGGGATGGAGCCAGGGTCGACTGCATGCAAAGCAAATAAATGCCCTACCTGCAGTATGACTGCTCTGACCCCTGATTTTACTTTTTAGGTAAATATATTTTTAAAATGTTGAGTATGAATTGTCCCCTGTGATCTGATTCCTAGATATAGAGAAGGCAGTATCATGTTTTTGTTTGGGGGGGGGGCACACCTGCTAGTGCTCGGGGCTTACTCCTGGCTCTGTGCTCAGGGATTGCTCCTGGTGGGCTTGGGGGACATTATGAGGTGCTGGGGAACTGAACCAGGTAAACTACATGTAAGGCAAACATCTTACTCACTGTATTCTGCCCAGAAGCATCATTTTATTATTTTACAACAGAGAGTTTGAGCCTACTGGAAATTCTCAAATTTACCCAAGAACTAGAATACAAGGCTTTGGACTTCTTTAGTATGTCTCAAACGATACAACGTGTTCCATTTTGTCTTGGATTCACCTGGGAGGCACCACCTATTCACTTCCTGGGCTGGGAGGAAGGAGGAGCACGTCTGGCCTGAACACTGCTCTCCCTGTGGGCACACATAGAACCACGTTCCCGGCCAGGGTGCAGGGCCCATTAAGCAAGAGCAGGCTGGGAATTCTGGCGTTTATGGATTTTCCCCTGCGGGAGGAGAAGCTGGAAAGCATCCCAGGTATTGAGGAGAAAGGAAGCAGGATCTGTGCATAATCAATGGGGAACAGGAAGCGCTTATCTCGGGCCAGTAAAACACACAACACAAAGGCACAGCCAAGAGCCTCCTGGCTCCAGGAGTTTCCAGGGCCTCTCTCCAGAACCTTCTCCACCATTCCCGCAGGCCAGCGGCTGGCCAGAGTCAACGGCTCCCAGACATCAGGAAATGGGAAATGTCTGAGAGAGGGCAGTTTCTAGAGACATCTGGGACTCCAGAAGCGAGAGAACACGAGAACAAGGCCACCATCACTTGGGACGCAGGAGCCGAGGTGAAGACAGCCCGGGAGGCTGTCTGAGAAAGGGTGAGAACTCTGCAGTGGTATCGCAGTGATGAGCATAGGAAATTCAGCGAGGAGATGAAGGACGGAGAAACGACCCTTTATTCCCAATACACGTTGTTGTGACTGACACTTCTCTGCGTTATCACACGACCTCTCCCCACACCTGCTTCACTGCATGAAGGGGCAGTGCAAGTCACTGCCAGTTCCCAGAGCAATTCAGTAAATGTCATCGGATCAGAACTTCAACTGTTCATTAACAGGCATTACCCATTGGCAGAGGTGTAGCTGATTTCTTCCTGCTGCTTACAGTAAAGCTCTAATGAAACTTTTTTCCTTCTTTTTGGGTGGTGGTGTTGGGATCGAAATCAGGGCCTTGCACAAGCCGAGAAAAGTTGGCTACTGTTGAGCCATGTTCCTTGCATCAAAGTGTTATTTTATCTATCTATCTATCTATCTATCTATCTATCTATCTATCTATCCATCCATCCACCATTTATCTACCTATCTATTTTTTTTTTCTTTTTGGGTCACACCCGGCAATGCACAGGGGTTACTCCTGGCTCTGCTCTCAGGAGTTACTCCTGGTGGTGCTCAAGGGACCAGATGGGATGCTGGGAATTGAACCCAGGTCGGCTGCGTGCAAGGCAAACGCCCTACCCACTGTACTATCGTTCCAGCCCCCTATATATATATATATATATTTGAAACCCCAACTCTTCAGGGTTTCTGCGTGGCTTTGTGCTCAGGAATCACTCCTGGCAGTGCTCAGGGACCATAGGGGAATCCACGGCTCAAACCCAGGTCAGCTACATGTAAGGAAAATGCCCTTCCGGCTGTACTATCTCTCTGGCCCCTTAAAGCAACATATTTAAGAAGTGAGTCAAAGGCCAGAGAGAATGTATAAGGGTTAAGGTGTTTGCCTCTACAGGACTGAGGCCACACTGCCTAAGGATCTTAGGGTCTTCACTGCCTGGAGAGTCTTGAGTGCAAAGCCAGGAGGAAGCCACTGCTAGGTGTGGCACCAAATAAAACAAAGAAATGAAACAAAGCAAGAACAATATAGAAAGCACAAGGGTCAAAGATGATGCAAATGAGTGACATTCGAGGACACTATGGCATGAGGAAAACTGTGGCATCTTGCATTTCCGCAAGTGACTGCTGAGGGATTCTGCGCGCACCCCTAAAATCAACCCATACCACGAGGCTCCATTGTTTCTTCCCAAATTACCACTCAGGGGCTTGAGTGATAGTCCAGCTCATAGAGAGCTTGTCCTGCATGCGGCAGATGTGGGGTCCATCCCCAGTAGCCCATCTGGTCCCCTGAGCCCACCAAGAGTGATCCCTGAATGCAGAGGCAGGAGTAAGTCCTGATCTGGGTGTGGCCCCAAACAAAAGCACCCCCATCCCCACCGAAAAAGCAAATTTTACTAAGGGGCCTCAGAGGTAACACAGCACAAATGGTGTTTGCCTTGCTGCCCTGCACGCAGCTGACCATCTCATATATTCCCCTGAGCACTGCCAGGAGTGATCTCTGAGCCAAAAGCCAGAAGAGAACCCTGAACCTTGCTGGGCATAACCCCAAAACCAACAACAAAAAACACACCCCCAAACCTAAAACAAAACAAAAAGACCAAATCCTCACCCACCCGCCACCTGCTCATGAACTCCCAAGTTCAGAGTTCCAGAAGTCCTTCGTCCCTGTCTCTTCCTCACTGTCCCCTGACCACACCCTTTCGTGGGCTGCCCCCGACGTCCACCTCCCCAACCCCTGAGCTGGCAGTGCCCTTGAACTGCCCGGGGCCACCACTCTGTCCTCTGGATGCTGCCCCCTGTTCTAGAGCGAGGCTCGCAGAGGCTCTGGAGCCAGAAGCCAAACCCTCCTCTGCCCCTGGGTCCAGAGCCCTTGGCACCACACACCAGGGTGACCGGGCAGGGTATTTTGGAGGTACCTGAATAGAGACACAAGGGCTTCTCCCATTTACGTGTGGCTTCCTGGCCTGCTCTCAGTGAGAAGACAGCTAAAGGTCAAAGGCAGTCAGTGTTGCACCCTAATGCTGCTGGGAGAGCCGGGGAAGCAGTCAAAGAGGAAACAGGTCTGCACACTGCAGACAGCAGTTCTCTTACTGTACAAACACAGGCGGATCAAACTAATCGTCCATAAGCGCTGCCTCACTCCTGCTCCCAACTGGAGTCTGTAGGTTGAATACAGGGAGGTATCAACCAACCCTGATGAACAAAAACATTCATAAAACAGAGGCTTAACTTGTCAGAACATCTTCGGAATCCCTCAGACGAGGACTTCTTGTCCCCAGGATAAGATACAAAGATTTTCGCGAGTTTTCTTCGAAGGAAATATCCTTTGATCGTTCCATTAATATGAAAAAGCAATATAAAAAAAGTCATTGTGGGGCCTGTGATGGAGCAGGCTTGAGGGTGGTTGGGAAAGTTGGGAGACCAAGGTGGCGGGAAGGTGACAGTGGTGGTGGGATGGGGGTTGGAATATGAATGCCTGTGACAAATCGCCATGCACAACTTTGTAAAACCACAGTGTTTAAATAAATGTGGGGGAAACAAACAAACAAACAAACCTATGTTGATTACAAAACCCAAGCCATATCTGCTTCTGTTTTGAGCCACACCCAGCTGTGCTCGGGCCAGTGCATGAGCTCTCCAGCCCCCAAGCTGACACCCGATAACCAAGTTCTCCTAGAGCTGGGGCCACCTGGTCACACTCATGCTGCTCAGTCCAGCGCTAGGTTAGAGCATGTCTAAAGTTTAATTTTTTTTTCTTTTTGGGTCACACCCAGCATTGCATAGGGGTTACTCTTGGCTCATGCACTCAAGAATTACTCCTGGCGGTGCACAGGGGACCATATGGGATGCTGGGAGTCAAACTTGGGTTGGCCGCGTGCAAGGCAAACGCCCTACCCGCTGTGCTATCGCTCCAGCCTCTGAAATCTATCTTCTTTATCATCACTTCAGCTAAGACACTAAAACTAAGGACAACAGACTACAGAGAAGAGTAAGCAGATTCCTTTCAAGAAAACACTGTTTCCCTGCACTGTGCCCGCATTGAATCAGGTGTATTTAACCACACACCTTTAATTGATGTTATTGTTACCCTGTTGAGAAGATGCCCCACTTGGAGAGCCTGGCAAACTACTGAGAGTATCCCGCCTGCACAGCAGACTCTGGCAAGCTACCCATGATGTATTCGATATGCCAAAAACAGGAACAACAAGTCTCACAATGGAGACGTTACTGGTGCCCACTCGAGCAATTTGATGAACAACGGGAGGACAGTGCTACAGTTATCCCTGTTGAGCAGGTGAAGAGAATAAGGTCCAGAGATGCTCAGTAGTGGCCGCCGACTTCACCCCAGGGTTCATCCTCTCAACCCTTTCATTGGACAGGAGCTGGAAGAAACATCAGCCCAGTCTTCAGCCCGTGTGGGCATCTCTCATGTGCACTGAGAGTCGGGGCAGAACCTGGATTAGAACACCCCAGACAGGTAGACCTCAGATCCAGAAGAGCCAGGAGAGATCACGTTATTTTTAATAACCAGCATATAAACTATAGGGGGAAATATAGAACTAGGAGGAAGAGTGTGATTATCTCAAGTCAATATTATGCATGTAAATGAGCAGAGGTGATATAATAAAAAAGTACAGCAGTGGGAATATTTGAAATGTCTTTTGGGGAAACCTGAGAATGATCTATAGTTCCACACTGCCCCCTGGTGGTGCCCCTGCAAGCAGCGGGAACAGGGAGGATGCGCAGAACAGACATCTAGGGAACAATGTCTGGAACAGGCTTTAGAAGTCCCAGAAATCTCTTTATTTGGAAGCCACACCTGGCTGTGCCTAGCTAGGGTTTCCTCCTGGCTTTAGGCTCAGGGATAAGTCTTGGTGGTGTGCAGCGAACTACACCGGGTGCTGGAGATTGAACTGGGTGGGCCATGCATGAGCAAGGCCCTAACCACTCTGCCATCTCTCCAGCCCCAGAAAGATTCTTTAAAGCAAATGCTGGTGTAAGAAAGAGGTCAAGGAAAGCCCCTGGGCTCCTTTTCCAGGTGTGTGCAGAATTTGGGATAAAGTAGTTATGAACCGAATAACAGGTCAAATACCTGTTTAGTGTGTGAAATTGGCAACAACTTTTCTCGTTAATTACCACAGGCATATCTTGATACCTGGTTCCTGGGAGAGAGAGTTAGTAAGCCCTTCTTGTGCAACTTAAAGGTATGTATGAAGTCTTCCAAAGCTTTACCACCCCAAGGAATGTAATCCTAAGGAAATAATTAAGAATGTGAGCAAAATGTAGCTACAAAAATGCAGGAGTTATTTATAATAATCAAAAGATTACTATTACGTTCATAATGCAAACTCTGTCTGAATTTATGAAGTGGATGACGATTTGTAGACATGGAAAGGTATGTTTAGTGAACAGGAAGAATATAAAATAGCTATTGAGAGGGTCAGAGATATAGGGGGCAAGGCATTTGCCTTGCACGTGGCCAACTCAGTTTGATCCCCAGCATCTCATATGGTCCCTTGGCCCTGCCAGAAGTGACCCCTGAGCACAGAGTCAGGAGTAATCCCTAACAACTGGCAGGTTGTAAGCACTGGCTCAAAAACAACCCAAAAAATGCAAAATAGGTATTAAGTTTCTGTCCTCCCATTGTTAATCGATTTGCTCGAGCGGGTCCAGTAACATCTCCACTTTTTGAGACTTGTTGTTACTGTGTTGGGCATATTAAATACGTCACGGGGAGCTTACCAGGCTCTGCCGTGCGGGCGAGATACTCTCGGTAGCTTTCCGGGCTCTCTGAGAGGGGCGGAGGAATCGAACCAGGCTCTGCAGGGCCGGCTGCGCGCAAGGCAAAGGCCCTACTGCAGTGTGATGGTGCCTATCGCTCCAGCCCATTAAGTTTCACTTTGTAAAATACGTCTTTATATATGCGTGTATTTTTTTGGTGAGAGAGAGGGTGCCAAGATAAACTTGGGCCTCCTGCATTCCAAGTTGTGCTCAACCCACTGAGTTCTCCAGCTCCATTTTCACGTGAGCTGCAGAGACATTAGAACATATTCCAAAGGGTGAGCCGAACTTGCCTCTGGATGCTGAGGTTGTGGGTGCTTTTATTTTTCTTATGGCCAAACATGTATCATTTTACGAAAGCAAATATAAACAATAGGAGTCACTTTTAAAATATTTTTGAGGTAAAACTGACAGCATTATGTTAGCTTCAGACATACTAAATTATAATATAATCTGAGTTTAGTAATCGTCTGTCACCATCCATAGCTACAGAATTTGGGGTTGGGTTCCACAATTCAATGAGAAATAAGACAGATGGACATGACTGGTGGTTGGAGGGCATCGGAGATGGTTAGTGGCCATATACAGGCATGCCAAGCTCGGGCTTGGGGGGGTGCGCAGGTTGAGGGGGGGACACGACTGCAGCTGCAACAGAATGCATCGAGCACCTCTGAGTCACCCAGGGTGCACTCTGGGAGCACCAAACTGAAGCTGTGTCGTGCCGAAGGGCATTTTAGGCACCATATGACCGCCAGTCATTGTACCTCAAGGGCCAGGGAGGGGAGGGAAAAGATCGAGCCAGGCCGCCCCCTGAATGACCTGTGCCCCTTCCCTAGAGGTGTTCAGCCCCAAGACCACATCCCCACAGTGCACCGTGAAAAGGGGGCTCAGCCTCTTGTGCTCCTATCCACTCCCTTCTCCTCCCGAACTGAGCACAGACGGGGTTCCCGGGGTAGAAGGGTTTTGGCGAGGGCTTCCCAACAGACAGGAAGGGTCATGAAAATCCCTAGTCTGTGTGCAGTCAGACTACAGTGGGCAACGGAGCTGCCTGGACAAGCTTCAGGGAGAATCCTTCCAACATCAGGAAATTTACCCTTGGGCATCAGTCCCTCACCGGGGACCACGGACATGGAAGCTGAAAGTTGGCTTGGGGGCCGTCTCAGACCTTGGCCAGAGCCCAGGCAACCAGCCTGGAAATCAGTGTCAGGCCTCCCTCTGCTGGGACCTTCCAGCCAACGCTCCACCCTCCAGTAGAAGTCATATCCCTGCAGCTCTCCTTTTGTGCTTTTATTCCACAGAGCAAGCATCCATTCGCGTAGACATTACACATTTTTTAGTGCTGTTGGGTGCCAGGTTTCAGGGCTGGCTCCGGCCCAAACCCTTGCCCAGGGCATCTCTTGCATGTCCAGTGCCTTGGACAGGCTCAGGGATGGACAGGAAACACCTGTGCTGAGTGTGCGCGGGAACGTCCCCGTCACCGCCAGGGCCCCTGCATTCCTCAGGGCATTAGCACATTACATGCCTTGTTTCTGGGCTGAGAGAGGGGCTGCAACAAACACCCCAACCTCTGCAAGCAGATGGAGGGCTTGGTCTTCATGGAATTTCAAGCATCTGGGCAAGGCTAAATGCGTCGGGGTGGGGGTATATTTCAGAGTTACAGAGGCCCTAAAAAGCATTTCCTGGGTCTGATATCATTTCCCAGTGACCTGGCAGTGCATCGACTTGAAGCATGGTCCGTATGGAAGGCCAGTAAAGAACTTTCCTTTGGATTTTAGGCCTCACCATGCGGTGCTCAGGGCTTACTCCTTGATCTGTGCTCAGGGGTCACTCCTGGAGGGGATCAGGGGGCTCTATGTAGTGCTGGGACTGAACTGCAGTTGGTGACGTACAAACCAAGCACCTCCCCCGTACTATCTCTCTGGCCCCCCACACCTAACCCCCTCAGGCAGCTAAGAGCAGGTCTGGAAGGCGAGCAGGCCTTGCTCGGCACTTATGCCCGATGAACCAAGGTTCCACACTGCTGCCACTTCTGACCCGAGGCCTCAGTTCCTGTCCATTGACTCTGAACTGGCAATGACCGAACTAAGGGACAAGCCCATGTTCCGACATCTGAGGTCATAGAGCTGGACTGCGGGACCAGTGGCTCGTCTGAACCCTTGTGTTAGTTCACTGGCCGAATTCTAGGTCTGACCCGCCCTGATTCCCTACGCTGTGTCTTGGACCAGTTTCGGAGGTCAGGAAAACTCAAGGCCACTCAAACTCACACTGAATTTGACTCACAAGACTCATGGTTTGAATGGGATCATTAATTACTTCTTCAATTTTCAGTCCCGCCCTGTCCTGAGCTCACTACCCTCAGTGTAGTCCCACGGGTCTCTGTACTCAGTAGGCCACTGTACCAAGGCCAATATCCCCCTTCCTCTTTACAAAACCTCCAAATGTCCAGTGTTACTTTCCCCTGCTCTGCGCTGGCCCACTGCATGCTGGCTTTCATGCACCCACAAGGCTCTTTGCTCGGTTTCAAGGTGACTGGTGTTCTATCTACTAAGATCAATGTCATTTTAAAGATCGCTGCTTCTGAGACATTTTGTTTTCCTTTTTCTTTCTGGTCTTTGGGCCACGGTGGCGGTGGCAGTGCTCAGAGCTTGCTCCTGCTCTGTACTCAAGAATCTCTCCTGGGGGTGTATGGAGGGCCGTTTTGCAGTGCTGGAGATCGAACTGGGGTTGGCTATGTGCAAGGGCAGCTCCCAAATCCCTGTGCCACCTCTGGCCCAGAGCCACCTCTTCTGGCTTAGCCCCTTCCCTCTACCGTCTTATCTCAGTATTGTCAATCTCCTCTCACCCCCCACTCCCACCCTACCCCCCGCTCCTCCATCCTTTGGCACAGCAGCACCCACAGCAATCCCGGCTCCAACTTCCCTCGGGAATTCCTCTGTCCTTCATTTCTGGCTGATTCTGCTACATCACGTCACTGGCGACTCTACTCCTGACATGTTCATTAAAACCCACTGCAGATTCAGCTTCACAAGAGCCTATAAATCCCTTTGAAAACAAAAAGGATGATTTGGTTTTGCTTTTTTTTTGGGGGGGGTCACACCCGGCAATCCACAGGGATAACTCCTGGCTCTGCACTCAGGAATTACCCCTGGCGGTGCTCAGGGGACCATATGGGATGCTGGGAATCGAACCCG
>JAOXYA010030407.1:0-13019 GCA_028565675.1 Sorex palustris
TCAGAAGGAGAGGGACAGATATAGAATGACTGCATTCATTTGTGGTATGTAAAAAATATTTATATAGTAGAAGACTAATAATATCCATGGCCAGGGAAAACAGGGATTAGGAGGACCGGTCAATGGTTGTATCTAACCACAAGTGTGTGTGGGGCTGAGGGTAGGTAAGATAGAGAAGAGACCAGTATGACAATAATAGCTGGGAATGTTCATGCCGGACAAGATCTGAGGGTTAAGATCAGGTAAAGGAATTTTCTTGGTAAACTTTCAGTATCAATATTGCAAACCGCAATGCCCAAAAGGGGTGGGGAGAGAGAAAGAAAGAGAGAGAGAGAAGGCACCTGTCATAGAGGCAGGTAGAGAGGCAGGTAGGGTGAGGGGAGGGAATCTGGGGACACTGGTGCTGGGAAATGTACACTGGTGGAGGAGTGGATATTGGAACAGTATATGACTGAAATCCAATCATGAACAGCTTTGTAAGGATCTCTCTCACAGTGATTCAATTAAAAAGTTAAAAAAAGAGAACCCCCCAGGAGATTGCAGCGGGGGGGGGGGGACGGGGAAGGCACGGGGGACTGTAGCATCAGTGGCATCAGTGCATGAGACACAAGGACCAACTGCTCTGTGTGTGTGTGTGTGTGTGTGTGTGTGTGTGTGTGTGTGTGTCAAGGTTGGAGAAATTTGAGAAATTAAGTCACAGGATCAACCTGTTGTGAGCAGGGGTTATTTTTGGGGGGGTCACACCTGGTGATTCTCAGGGGTTACTCCTGGCTCTGTACTCAGGAATTTCTCCTGGCAGTGCTCAGGAGGACCATATGGGATGTCGGGGATTGAACCCAGGTCAGCTGCCTGCAAGGCAAATGCCTACCTTGCTGTATTATGGCTCGGGTCTGGGGTTCTGAGCAGGTTTTGCCAGCTCAGCCTGAGGACACACTGACACCATATCTCTCCCCACCCCACTCCCGAGAACCACCCAAATGCCCCCAGCAGTGCCAGTTTCAGCCGCAGCATAGACCCCCTCCTGCTAAGCACCACAGCTTACATAAATGGGGCTCTCTCTGTCAGGAGAGATGCCCAGGGGTCAGCAGCAGCTTTGTGCTGAATGCACCTCAGCAGGACCAGCCTCAGGCCCAGAGTTCAATCCCAGTGCCATCCACATGTGCCAAGTCCCAGCACCTCTGCTCTGTGGGGTGGGTGGCTGCTGGGATAGGAGGGCCACAACCGAGCATGTGAGGAGTACTCTGTTCTGCCCCCATCACTGCAACAACAACAGCCAGGCTTCAGCCCCAAGGAGAAGCAGCCAGAGCTCCATGAGACCTTCTGCTTTAACAGTCCTTCCACTGCTTTTTACTTCCTGGTTCAGGCCACACAGCATGCTCAGGAGCTATTCCAGGCAAAGTGCTCAGGGGACTCGGCAGAACTAAATCTAGTGCTCATCCTCTGAGCCTCCCTTCAGTCCAACAAGACTGTGCCTGATACTTCATGCTAAGTGAAATGAGTCTGAAAGAGAGGGACAGACACAGAATGACTTCATCGTTTGTGGAGTATAAAATAACATAATATGAGACACACCTAAGGACAGTAGAGACAAGGGCCAGGAGGATCGCTCCATGGTTTGGAAGCTGCCTCATGAGCTGAAGGAAAAGGCATTTGGGATAGAGAGGGGACCATTAAGTCAATGATGGTTGGAGGGATCACTCAGGGTGAGAGATGTGTGCTGAAAGCAGATAAAGGACCAAACACGACAGCCTCTTGTATTGCAAACCATAACGGCCAAAAGTAGAGAGACAGTAAGAAGAAACGTTCTTCTTACTGGGGTGGGGTGGGGTTAGGTGGGGTAAGGGTGGTAGGAGGGATACTGGGTACATAGGTGGTAGAAAATGCTCTCTGGTGGAGGGATGAGTGTTCAATCATTGTATGACTGAAACTCAATCATGGAAGCTTTATAACTGTATCTCATGGTGATTCGATTAAAAAAATATTCAATAAAAATATAAATAAAAAACTGTGTCCAAGCGGACAGATCAAAACTCTGCAGAGCCATTCCTGCCTACTTTCTCCTTCTAAGGTTGAATGCCTCAACACATTCCCCCACTGCTGAGTCAGTGGAGAGATCTTAAACAGTTACAAAGGCCACTTAGTATTTCAGATACCCAGAAAAAAACAACATGAGGACAAGTCACATACTACCCCTTAGCAGGAATGTTCGGTCAAGACATACTTCTCCGTCTCCCAAGAGATTCAGAATTGATCTGAATTCTAGCCAGAAAGGTGTCTGGTACCTAAACTGTCTCCTCATGCCAGCTTCTCTATGCTCAGTGAAAAAAGCGCTGGCCTTGCATGCAGCAGACCTGGATTCAGCCCCCAGCACCCCACATGGTCCCCTGAGCACCACCAGGAGTGATCTCTGAGCACAGTGTCAAGAGTCAGTCCTGAGCACTGCCAAGTTTGTAAAAAAAAACTCCAAGCACTGAGGTTGGAAGCGAGGGCAGGACCACCCCTAGCCTGCACCCCTAGCTGGGTTCTGCAGCAAGGTGGCCAGTTTCAACTGGCACCAATACAACACCTATTTCAGGATTCTCTTTTCTTTGATCATCAAAAAAAAAAATTCTGAGCTGCTTTCTATGCCATTGTTTTCTGGCCTTAATTAAACCTCTTTTATTTACTTAATTTTTTTTGTCAGTGAAAGCATATGATATCCCCATAGATCCCAGGAAACTTTTTTAAAAATGCTGAAGTAGACTTTAGAAAATGAGCACTGTATCACTGTATCATTGTCACCCTGTTGTTCATCGATTTGCTCGAGCGGGCGCCCGTAACATCTCCATTCATCCCAGACCTGAGATTTTAACAGCCTCTCCTTACTTGTCCTTCCCAACAGTGATGTATTGGAGGCTCTTTCAGGGTCAGGGGAATGAGACCCATTATTGTTACTGTTTTTGGTGTGTGGACGGGATTCTCTCTGTAGCTTGCTGGGCTCTCCAAGAGGGGTCCCAAAATTAAAACAAAGAAACCCAAAAGAACATATCACTCCTGGTGGTGCTCAGGGGACTGTATGGGGTGCTAGAAATCAAACCCGGGTCAGCCGCATGCAAGGCAAATGCCGTACCACTCTGGCTCCATCACCAGATTTCTGGGATGGGCTAGGTTGGGGTATAGCCAGACCATAATGGAGCTGATGGCCCAAAAAATGATACTCTGACTTATTATGATGAATTCAAGCAATGCCTCCTATATGGTTGGGGGGCAGATCCCAAACTGAAGTCAGACAGTTCCTCCTTAGTGCCCACAAGTAGAAACTCCCCAATTCTTATCAACAGGGTCTGCTGTGAGGAAAAAACAAAATGAGAAGAAATAGAGCATCAGAGCGAAACAACAGGTGCCCAGGGGCCTCTGGGCAGTGAGTTCTCGGGAAGTCAGGAAACCAAGATGGGACGGAAAAGGATCACTCTGTCACTGACCCCTAAAGGAGACAAATACACACTTGGTGAATACAGTAACCAAGGCCTGATAAGACCTTGGCCCGCGCAGGCCCAGAAAGTCCAGACCCCCTCCAGAGAGACGCTCCAGCAGGAACAAAGGCTGCAACAGGATGGGAAGGTGGACACCAAAAGCTCCAAGCTCTTCCCCTTGCCCATGCCTAGTACAGACTCTTCTCTAGCACAAAGTCCCATGTGCAAGTTTGGGAGAAAACCTGTAAGTCAGCTCTGCAGAGGCAACTGGGGGCCTTCCCCACTCTAGGGGGTGGCTACATGTCCACCTGTCCACCTGAGGTGTGAACTCTTGGCTCTCTCCCGTCAGGAGAAGATGAGCTGGCAGAGGGGATCCAGATCAGAATCTGAAAAAATTAGATGGTCTTTATTTGAAGGATACATTATATTAATTCAGAAAATTCCAAGAAATCCCAAAAGACCTATTAAACTTATAAATGTGTTTGAAGTGATCAAAGGACACAGAACATTAATTCTATTTCTATGTAATCAGTGTACTGTATATTTCAATCTGGGTGCAAAGCACAATAGTTCATTTTGGTTTGTTCTGCAGCATACCAATACATGGTCATATAAAACTAAGAAAACAAATGCACTAAAATAGCATAAAAGGAATCATATGGAGTTAGGAACTTAATGTAAGAAACGTAAAACTTGTACCAAAGTTTTATAAATTGCCCTTCAAATATTAAGAAAACATTGAGAAAATGAAAAGATGCCAAAGACTGAGGGAAAATATTTGCAAAACATATTGCTGATGGATAATTTGCATTCAGAATATATCTAGACTCTCAGAACTCAATAAAAAAAGGCAACCAATCCAGTTGGAAAAAATGGTGAAAATTGTTTAATATAAATCCATCAAAGAAGACACAAAAATGGCTAAGAACATGAAAAGATGCTGAAAATCACAATGAGATACACTTCACAACTACAGGAATGGTTCTCATCAAAGGGAATGACAGCAGATGAAAACAAGGATGCAGGGAAACTGAATCCTAGAGCATTATGGATGTGGGTATATATCATGGTTCTGTTACTATGGAAAACACTTTGGCAGTTTCCAAAGAAGCTAAATTTATCAGTTACTCAAAATAACTGAAACATATTGACACAAAGACTTGTGCAATGTGTACAAATGTGCAGGGCAAAAACACCCATCATAGACCCAAATTGGACACATTAAATACTGATGGCTGTCAACTGGTAGAATAAGAAAACAAAATACCGCTAACCACAAAGTAGGAAACTTTTGGGGCTGGAGCAATAACACAGTGGGTAGGGAATTTGCCTTGCATGCAGCCAACCTAGGTTTGATTCCCAGCATCCCAGATGGTCCCCCCAAGCACCGCCAGGAGTAATTCCTAAGTGCATGAACTCCTGTGCATCGCCGGGTGTGACCCCCCCCAAAAAAAGGAGGAAGCTTTTCAAAAATAAATCAAATTAGCTCCATATGCATAGGTAAATATGGATGGACCTGACATACTCAGATCTATAATTTCTAAAAAGCAGACAGGATGGACCACACGGGGTCCAAGAGGTAGGGCAACAGGCCAGAACACAGGCTTTCCACACAGCAGCTCCAAATTCCATCCCCAGAATCACACGCTTACCCAAATGGTCCTGGGAGTCAGCCCTGAGTACCATGAGTGTGGTCCAAAACAAGAAACAAAAATCACAAATCAGAAGATAACAAAGGATCTGCTTCCTTTGAAGCAACATGCCCAGAAAAGGCAAATCACGATAGAAGAAATATTTGTGACTGCAGATATTCCTAACTGCCCTTGACTGGAGAACTGGAACTGGCTGTAAGTAATATAATGGGGGGGGGGAGTCTTTGAGGGGCAGGGAGAGGACACAGCCATTCTGAATTTACTGAAAGTCATTACACTGTAAACTTTTGGCAGGGGGGACAGGGTAGAGATTTTCTCTGTAAATTCTATTTCAGTAAAGCACTTTGTAAAATTCCAGAGCTGGGAGCAGAGAGATTGTACAGCAGGTAGAACATCTACCGTGCACAAGGCCAACCCAGGTTCAATCCCGGGCATCCCATATGGTTCCCCAAGCACTGCCAGGAGTGATTCCTGGGTACAGAATTAGGAGTAAGTTCTGAGGACTGCTGGTGTGACCCTCTCTCTACAATCCCCCCCCCCAAAAAACTCAATAGAAGCTCCGAACAGCAGAATGACAGCAGCTGAAGAAAAGATCAAAGAGATCCAAGATGAGAAGGAGGAAACTGGGAGAAAAGAACAGAAGGTGGGGGAAAGGTCTGAAAAGAAATGAACAGCAGACCAGAGAGCTGTGGAACTGGTTCCAAAGGAACCAAATAAGAATCATCAGAATCCCTAAAGAACAGAAGGTGAATCTGATGAAGAAACAACAGTTAAAGAAATCATCGATTAGAATTCCCCAGAGCTGAAGATTATAGGCACCAAGATCAAGAGGCCCAAAGAGTCCCAACCCAAATCAATGCAACCGGGAAAACATTGTACTCAAAATTCTGAAATCCAGAGACAGAATACTGAAAGCAACAGGATCAAAAAGGAACTTACATACCAGAGGAAAACCCAGAAGAGTCACAGCAGATCTATCAAATGAGACTCTGAAATACAGAAGAGATTGAAAGGAGATAGGACAGACACTCAAAGGACTGACAACGTCACCAGGAATACTCTGTCCAGCTGCATTACCATTCAGCTGGGAAGGAGCAGTACAGAGATTTTGTGGACAGGCAATGGCTGGGGGAATTCACAGCCTTAAAACCAGTCTTGCAAGAAGCATTAAAGGAGCTTCCAAAAAAAGCAAGACAAACTTCCAGCATTTGGAATTGAGTGTGGGATCACTCATGAAGCTAATGTTTGCCCTCTGCTAGATTAAGGAATGCATCATTCCTAGCCTGGTCAGGGACTATACATCTACAGTAGAATTTCAACATTTCATTTATATTGAATGCTATATATCTGATAAGGTGTTTTTTCATAGAAAAAATATTTATTACAACCCTTTACTTATCAATATAGACACTTGAGCAGTGACTATAATATAGCATTTCCTAATATAAATCCAATAGTCCCTTTCTTAGGAAAAAACACACTTTTATACTTCTATAGGCCTAATCAGCTTTGTCCCTTAAATTTGTTTTAACTCTCTTCACTTACTAAATATTTTGTTGTTGGGGAGTCACACCCAGTGATGCCCAGAGGTTACTCCTGGCTCTAAGCTCACCCAGTAGATGCTCAGGAGCCATACAGGAGCCAGCAACTGACCCCAGGCTGGCCATATGTAAGGCAAATCCCCTAGCCACAGTCGTATCGCTCCAGACACCTAATTTTTAAATTTGTTGTATTTATCTATTTCATGTAAATCTTAAAATTTATTAGCACAGAATTCTTTATATTAATTTTTAATTTATATGCCCATAAGAATTATACAACTTTTAAAAATTTTACCCATTTATCATTAATTTACAACTTTTTGTGAAATTCCAAATTATGTGTATCATTTTCCATAATGAAAGAGGAAAAGAGATGATTTTCATCTCAAATATGAGATAAAAAAGGAAACACAAGTAAGGAAATAACTAATGGTCAAGTCGTTGGGACTGACTGACGACTTTGTCCTCAAGCTGAGAGTTCACAGAGGGGATGGGGGCGGGGTCCAGGGACACTGGTGGGGGGAAGTGGCTCTCTGGTGGGGTTGGAATGCCAACACCCATGAAAAGTACCATCAACAACCAAAAAGGTGCCAATCTCAGAACCTTAATAAAAACGGTTTTCAAAAAATGAAACTGAGCCAGAGCCCAGTACAGGAGGACATTTGCCTTACATGCAGCTAGCCCAGGTCCAATCCCCAGCTCCACCTGTGGTCCCTCGAGCCCCACCAGAAGTGATCCCTGAGAACCTTTAGGCACAATCCCCCCCCCTAAAAAAAAACAAATAAAATAGAATTGCAAAGTTTAGCATCCTCAACACAAAGCGAAGAACAAAGCTGGGAAAATGCACAAAACAGACATTGCCACCAAGACAGAAGTTCCCAAGACCAGCCACGGAAGGTGGATGGGGATTATGTTTCCACTCCATGACCTCTGTGGTAGCTTGGAGCACTCACACAAGAAAACTGACATTGGGGGCCAGAGCAATAGTTACAGTGGGGAGGACTCTTGCCTTGAACAAAACTGATCCCTGGAAATAATCCTTGACAATAATTTCCCTACAGGAAAATTATTGTCAAAAATTTAGTCAAAAAAGAATGAAAACTGAATATGGCTTTTCAGCAATAATTACAGTGGGGAGGACTCTTGCCTTGACCCGGGTTTAATCCCCGACATCGCATTTGGTCCCCAGAGCACTGCCAGGAGTGATTCCTGAGTACAGAGCCAGGAGTCACCCCTGAGCCTCACTGGGTGTGACACAAAAACAAAAGCCAGAAACTGCATGGATAGCCTTCTCTCACAGGGGCACTGCCTCATGTTTAATATGCCCAAAGGTGTCAGTCAATCAGTCCTCATGCCCCTTGAGGGCACAAAACAGGCAGTCTCTCACACAGTCTCCTACAGAGTAATTCCACCTAAAGTCTTCTGCAAAGACAAAAACAGGGACAGAAAAAAAATCATGAATAAATAACAATATTTCCACCTCTGGTCTTAAAGCCAAACGTTCTTTTGTTTGTTTTGGAGGGGACACACCCAGCAGTGCCCAGGACTCACTCCTGGCTCTATGTTCAGGGATCACTCCTGGCAGGGTTCAGAGGACCACATGTCATGTCAGGGACTGAACTGGGGTCAGCCATATGCAAGGCCAGCACCTTTCCTACATATAATCTCTCCAGCTCCAAAATAGGTTTTTAAAATGTATTCTTGAGTTGAATTTTGGGGGATTCAATCATTACTAGTTATTGACGGTTATAATGATATGTTAACAGGTTACCAGTATTCTTACAGAGATACCAAAGGGAAATTCTTCATGGTTTAGCACAAAATAGAGAATAATGAATATTGAATGAGTAAAAGAGGTTAAAGTTCCAATTTGTTGGTGTTTTCATTATAAATTTAGCAAACAAAGTAACTTCTTTTTAAATAAATCTGAAATTCACCATGCATCCTTAAACACAATGACTTTTCTTAACCCTAATAACCTTCCTTACTTATTTTGCTAAAAATATCACATCAATTTTATATATACATATATTAAAATATTAATATTTTATGTTCTTTAGCTGTTAAAATACAACCACTTATCTTGTAAAATAAATTTTTTACATACAAATGGAAAATAAAACCTACAGGAAAATTATTGTCAAGAATTTAGTCAAAAAAGGATGAAAACTGAATATGACTTTTCAGCAAGTTAATGCAATTAACACAAGGCACTAGTGTTCTAGATGCGACCCTTTGGGATTTACTAATTTTCTACCTGACTACATCTTTATAGATGAGGCTTATATGTTTATAAAGAAAGATTTAAAAATAATTCTGTCACAAGAGTTGAAACTAAGAGCACAGATGTTACTCATTATTTTCTATGACCATCGTTTCCATGATAATGGAAAACTTCCTCAAATGTCATGCAACATGAAAAGAATTATACAAGTAATATTATCTCCCTATTCATTTCCTGTGACTCTTCCTTTAGGTCCAATGAGCAAATTCTACCTAGTAGATGACATTAGAATAAGTTTATAAGCCACAAGGAGAATTTAAGAGAAAGAGTCAAATAAAATGATGTCAACATACACCCCATCATCATCTTGCAGACTATGTGGAAATACAGCAGGCAGGCCTTCTTCGCTCACCAAAAACACTGAAATACAAAGATCAGGCAAAAGATCCCATTCTGAGAGACCCCATTACCTCCATCAGAACGAAGAGTGCAGCAAAGAACAGAAGTGTTGCCCATTCCACCCTGTGCAGAATGATCTCAAAGTCACGGATGTCAGCTAAAATCAACAGCCAGATGGCACCCAGGATAGCAATCCACCCTGAAAAGCAAATAAACCAACATGAAAATGTAGTTTGATTGCTAATACTTCAGTTTTTCATCTTGCCATTACCTTTTTCCTGTGTGGAGGATAATTAATTAATATTCTGCAAAATGCATGTATTGAAATGTATCATTTCTTTTCTGAGGGATATGTGTGTGAGTGTACATAAAACCTACACCACAAATCAAGAAAACGAAATAAACATACCTCCACCAGCCCCTTCCAGCCCTTTATGTGACCCCAAGAAACCATTCACCTTTTCTCAGACTTAGACACTTTCTACATTTTCTATATATATGAATCGTAGGGCACGGTGGGCTTGGGGTCTGTCTTGTTCTTCCATTCAGCTCAATTAGGGGATCAGGATGGCTGAATGGGCTAAGGTGCCACTCAGCTCAGTTCTTTAAGATGTTTCAATCTTGGGATGTGAGTCAGCATTTCTCTCTGATTTGTTCTGTATGTGCCAACCCATGCTTATGCCACAACATACATAACCCTTTTTCCGGCATAACCTAATGACCTTGACTCCAGATTATCATGAATGAACATGCCCTCAAGCTGCATGCAGGGACACACGTTCTCAGCTCCCTTATAGGCAATCGTTTAGATATGGACTGGCTGCATGAAATAGCCATTTTAAGAAGTAGAAAAACTAGGCTCTTCAGAAATGGTTGCATTATTTAAAACCCTTCCAGCAGTGGAGGAGAATTCCGTTTCTAGCTTCTTTGATTTAAGACGTTCCAATGGGTATGCAGTGACTAGACTAATGGTGATGAGTGTCTTTT
Source organism: Sorex palustris (assembly GCA_028565675.1). Taxonomy (NCBI): domain Eukaryota; kingdom Metazoa; phylum Chordata; class Mammalia; order Eulipotyphla; family Soricidae; genus Sorex; species Sorex palustris. The sequence goes on from JAOXYA010030407.1 coordinate 10,256, forward strand.
CATGTGCTTATTTTCCCTCTGTGTATCTTCCTTTGTGACCGTTAGGGTCAAATCCTCTCCTTATTTGTTTTTACTGATTACTGTGCATAAATCCTGAGAGGAAGAAGAAATGAGGTCATAAATATTGTAGCAGGAATTGATGAGACAGAAAATAGAAAACTATTAGACAGAGGCAATGATACCAAACTCTCTATGATCAGCAAGACTAAACAAACCTCAGTCTCTCCAAATAGCACAAACGATGTGGAAACAAAAACTCTATCAAGATGATTATTGGCAGGACTAGAGAGTTTCCAGACATCAAGAGAGCCCTCATTTTCCATCAATGCTACCAGCACTTGCCACAAACATAGTAGCATCTACCTGTAGGTTTTCCTACCTCGGAGGAATAGTGGGCCCAGCCGGGGACCTGATCAGACAAAGTCAAGGGATCCAAAGAGCTGCATTACCATCTGGAGGTTCTGGGACAGAACCAGTTCCCTTGTTAATTTGGGCTCTTAACAGAATTCAGTTGGCTGGCAGCTGGGAGACTGAGGTCCTCAATTCCCCAATGAATTCTGCTGAACCTCCTCTCCCCATGCTCTGTAAATGGAACAAAATGTAATGATGGCACATCTGTCTGGGACAGAGCATCTGAATATTTTAAGCCCACTGTGGAGACCCATGTTTGGAATAATGCTCCTTACAGAATATTGCTGCTCATTGTCAGTGCAGCTGGTCAGCCAAGAGCTTAGTGAGAAATAAGATGAGCCAGAGGGAGAGAGAGAAAAAGAGGGAATATGTCAGCCACAGAGGAAGGGGGTGGGAAGAAGTGGGAGTGGCAGGAGGGATACTGGGAACATTGGTGATAGAGAATGGGCGCTGGTGGAGGGATCGGTATTCGATCATTGTATGACTGAAATGTAATCAAAAAAGTTTGTAAGTCTGTAACTGTATCTCACAGTGATTCATTTAAAAATAAAAAATAAATATAAATAAATAAATAAAAGGTGCTGAAAGAAAGCAAAAAGAAAGATAGAAAGGACAAAAGATATGAGTTGGAAAATGAATATATTATACAAAGCTTTTTAGGAATTCATCAGACTTTTATAATGAAAATACATTTCAGAGAATTCCATATGTATTTTCCCTCCAATGGAAATGTAAGGTAGTTATATTCCACATGTAAAAAAAGTCATTTTCTATTTGTCCCTTTCCTGAGTGACTTGAAATCATTTTATAAATGTGTGAAAATCCAAAGGCTTTTTATATGCTTAGCTTTGAGAAATCTTAATAAATGAAACATCGGATCAATATCTTACTGAACAATGTTTTCTCTTGCCCCTATTTCCTTTTATTCTCCTTGAACTAATTATTCAGTAGTGCATTGAATGTTACTGCTTTGCACCACTGAAAGTGTGTTCTTTGTTCTGTTGATTGGTTTTAAGCACAGAGTAGGGCAGAAATTTCACAGTCAATGCATGCCAAATATGATATATTAGCAAATTAAATTCAAATATATATGATACTTTATGAACAACTTGGGGTAAATGGAAACTATATTACCAATTTGGAACCAGATTGTAGAATGTCATAGTACACTAAAGAATTGGGCACCAGCTTATTCACAGATAGTTACCTGTGAATAAGAATGAACATAGTTTAAGATGCATTTGGTGACTGAGAGTTGCCTCCCCAGACTTCCCAGTCTCCTGGACAAAGGAAAGAAAAGATATGGACACTGGTCATTCAATTCATAACTGAATAGCATATTTATAGAGTATCTGAGGAGGGTTGAGGTGTAGGATTGATTATTTACAGAGGTAAAGCCTTTCAAGGGAGGCAATTCTTGGCAGGGAGGGAAGGATTAACGCAAGGAGACACTAAGACTGTACTGAAAAATTTGCTCAAAGGTGACAAGCTTCTATATTGCTTTTCTCTTTCCCTTGCTGCTAGGACATATTAAACAATTAAGTTTACTTCTTACTATTATTTGCAATTATTTAGATAAACACAGTAAGAACCAGCTGGGCTTGACCGTAAATTCCAGATTAAGTCCTCAGGTAGATTTAGCTTTTCCTACCCCATCGATTTCTTTCTCTTAGGTCATCATGGCTTGTACCAAGAGAGTGCTTTCTAGACTGATTTTTTTTTCGCTTTCTAGACTGTTCTGCCAAGGTAGCTTTGCTACTTGCCCCAGGTCCATCCAGAGGTCCTTCACTTGGACCTAGCTTTTGGGGGTGTTAGGAGGTACGGTGACTGAAGCCTTGACTGAGTACTGGACTGAGTTAAGTAATTATGATGAAGATCCAGGTAAATATATTACAGAGTCAATTAACTCCAAAATATTAGGAGCATAACATTAACAGATTTTCTGTATTTAAGCAAACAACATTGCTCTATAGTAAAATATGAAAAAGTTATAGGGGAAAGAGAAAAGCAAATAATTCACTACAAATACAAAATCTAGAGTCACCAGAAGGTTTGACTTTATATAAAAAAAATAAATAAACAAGCCTGACTTGAGGAATCTAGTAGCTAACAGGAGAGGTAAAGCACAAAGGAAAGATGAAAGATAAACTCATGGGATTAGGGGTGCTCATAAGAGCACTGTAAGCTTCTCTGAGGTAAAGGGGCAATTCACTGATGAAGCCTAAAACACTTAGAGTTGATATCCAACAGTTGCTGACATTTAACATTTTGTTCACCTTTATGTGATACCTTAATATCATGAAGAATACAGTCTTCATTTTAAAAAGTCCTTAATAAAGAATGAGAATTAATA
>JAOXYA010030432.1:0-13018 GCA_028565675.1 Sorex palustris
CCTGGGAGGATTCTCCCAACACCCTTTATTTGGTGCTCCCTTCTCTATCTGAGCTCCCTTTTCCCCTAGCATGTGTGTCCAGCCCTGACTTTAGATGCAGCCAGGGAGAATATGAATTCACCTTTCTCAGAAAGGAAGAACCATGTCCCCCAGCCCCTCCCCCTTACCCCCTTATCCCCACTGTGGCCTCCAGGCCATGCAAATGGAAGAAATATAATGATTTTTCTTCCATTAGTCAAGTAATCATTAATCCTGGGGGTTAAACTCTTGCATCCTGTTGAAGAGAACATCCTTGCAGCCCATGGGAGAAATGAGGAGACTGCAGAGACTTCCTGCCACTCGAGCACCGGGGCCTGATGGGCGCTGCAGAGACAGCAGCTGCCTCGACCTTGAGCCACTTGGGCTCCCGGGGTGAGCAGGCCCCAGAGCCCGCGTGCCCACTCCTCGAGGTGATGTACAGGCACGGCAGGCACTGGCGCATGTGCTGTGCCATCCCCCTCGCATGTTGTGTCTTTATTAGGTGCTACCCGGCTCTGTGTCTGTAAGTCCGCATTTGGTGTAGTGGTCTTCTAAAGCCGGTTGTGGTTGTCAGACTGAAATGAGCCTTGGTGTTTGTGTACCCTTAGGTATCTTTCTGTTTCCATCCGACGCCCAGATTTGTTTTTTGAGAATAAAGCTGGGTGCAGACTGTGGACTAAGCAATGAGCACTGTTTTTCGAGCCCCCTGTGAGGAGGTGCCGGCTTTCCCCTGGGTGCTCTTGCTCCTTCCCTGTGTCCTCCTGTTCTCCAGCACCCTGAAACCTGCTTCCTTCCCTGAAACCTGCTTCCTTCCCGTGCTGCGTCTTCCGGCCCAGCAGGATGGAAGAATGTTGGGACTTTTCCTAACCAAGCAATGCCATCCGCAGAGATGTTCTCGTCCTCTGACACTCGACTGGTGGTTTGATGTTTCCATCTGCAGGGGAATCCTGTGGGACCGTGCGCCCCAGGAGTCCAGAGTTGCTTATGACAGAGCAGGCTTGAAAAAATCGGCCTTGTAGAGCTTGCAGGAAAGGCTCTTTGCTCTTCCTGAGAGAACTCGGTGATTTCCTCTTTTCTAGAATCTCAGCTATTTCCCATTTTCCTCTCGAATTTCTTCTTTTCTGCTTTGATTAAAAGATAAGTTTTGATGGCCAGAGAGGTAGCTCAGAGGACTGAGTGTGTCCTTTGCATGCTGGAGAAGGTCTGGGACAACTTGGTCCCTTGATAGCCTCTAGGCATAGCTCTGGGCATTGAGCTAGGAGTAGTCCTCAAGCATTGTAGCAGTTGTGGACCAAACAACTCCCCTCCCCAATTTTTTTTTAAAGTAAACCTTTTTTTGGTGATGTTATTCAAATATGCAAGGTCTCAAAGTATATATCACAGGAGTTTTTAAAGTATATTCATAGTGCCAGAGCGATAGTACAGCGAGTAGGGCATTTACCTTGCACGCGGCTAACCCAGGTTCCATCCCCGGCATCCCATGTGGTCCCCCAGCATCACCAGGAGTAATTCCTGAGTGCAAAGCCAGGAGTAACCCCTGAGCATTGCTGGGTATGACCCAAAAAGCAAATAAATAAAGTATATTCATGGAGTCATGTAACCATCACCAGAACCAATTTTAGAACAGGTCCATTATCTCAGGAAGAAGCACTGAGCTGGCCTATGAAAAGATGTTCAGCCTTACTAATTATCCAGGAAATGCAAAGGTAAACAATGAAGATCCCACCCCAGACCCATGAGGATGACTGTCATCAGACAAGAGGCATCAAGCATTGGTGTGGATGCAGGGGAAAGGGGGTTCCTCAGATACTGGGAGTGTAAGTTGGTGCAACCATGACAGAAAACAGTATGGAAGTCCCCCCCCCACCACCACCACCAAAGAGGAATAGGAATCTCATGTGATTCGGCTCCTCCTTTTCCTGAGTATTCATTTGCAGAACCCGAGGACACTTAATTTTGCGAAGATAAATACACCTCTGTATTCCTTGCCACTTTATCAACAGTAGCCAAGATAGAGAAACGGCCTAGATCTTCATCATCTGATGAATGGATGCAGAAGAGATGGTTGGGGGGTTGGGGGGGGGGTGCGTGTCACAGGCATGCCCACAGAGGAATGTGACTTAGCCGTAAAGGAGAGAAATCACATCATTTGTGATTACATAGGTTGGCTTTGAGAATATTATTCTAAGCCGAGTAAACTGCATTGCAGAGGACAGACTACTATATTGTTTGACTCAGATGTGGACCTTATAGAGAAGAAAGCAAATAAACAGACCATCAAACTCTGGGGTCCAGAGCAAACAGAGAGGTGGCTGCCCAAGGGAAAGGGGGCTGGGTGGAGGAGATGAGCCGAGGGGGACAACCGTTTGGAGGTGAAAGTGAACTCTCATGATGATCCCAGTGTCGTGTTGAGTGTTACAATTATGTCAAGTGATGTGTAGGTGATATACAGGTGTTGAATTATAATGCTGTATGCCTGAAAATTGCACGGTAATATAATAGCCAGTAATGTTACATCATTGGTTATTTTGTGCTATTGTAATAACCAGTGCAGACCTACTAGAACCCAGGGATATGGCTCAAGTGGTCGAGCACATGCGTAGTAATTGTGAGACCCATGGGTTGATTCTTAGCGATGCCCAAATCTCCTGTAAAGGAAAGAAAAGTCCTTAACCCACTAGTAGTCCCTTCCTATTCCCCCTGCCCGCTCGCCAGCGTCAGCTGCAGCCAACTTCTTATCTACTTTCTGTCTTTAGAGATTTGCCTTCTCTAGATAGATCATTGAAATGGAATCTTACTGTCTTTGGTAACTGTCTTCTTCCACTGAGCCTTATGTCCTCAAGGCTCATTCATGCTGTAGCATTTATCAGCAGTTGATTTCTTTTTATTGTGAGCCAGTAGTCCATTGTATAGATAAGGCATTAATTTGTGGACATTTGGGCTGTTTCTGCCCTTCGGCTATTATGAATAATGTTGTCACAAACATTCATGTACAAGGTTTTGTGTGGCCATGCCTTTTTTTTTTTTCTTTTTGGGTCACACCCGGCGATGCACACAGGTTACTCCTGGCTCTGCACTCAGGAATCACTCCTGGCGATGCTCAGGGGACCATATGGGATGCTGGGAATCGAACCCGGGTTGACTGTGTGCAGGGCAAATGCCCTACCCGCTGTACTTTTGCTCCAGCCCCAAGTGGCCATGCCTTTTTATTCTTTCTGGGTATATGTGTAGGAGTGGAATTCCTAGGTCATATAGTAGCTATCTTTTTTTTAACCCTTTGAAGAGCCGCCAGACTTTTGAAAAATGACTGCACTTACTTTGCATTTCCACCAGCCACTCGTGAAAGATCCAGTTTAGTGTATCCTTGCCCACACCTGTTAACTTGTTTAAATGGTATTGTCCTACGGGACAGGAAGTGGTGAGACTTCATTGTGTTTTGATTTCTGTTTCTCTGATGGCCAGTGAAGTGGAGCATCTTTCCACGCACTTGTTGGCTGTGTCTGTCCCTCCTTTGGGAAACATCTGTCAGATCCTTTGCTCATCTTTGAATTCAGCTGCAGGTCGTACCTAGTACGTAGACTGTAGACTGCAGTAAGGACTTGGCCCTTTTGTCTGAGAGAACAGGGAAGCAGTTAAGGTGTTTCTAAGCAAAGGAGAGGGATTCGGAAAGGGTTGCCTTTTGTGCGGTGGTGTGAAGTGTGGATTGGAAATGGCAAGAGGGCAGGTGAGGAGACGGCTTCAGAGGGTGTTGCCATGGCTGCAGTGCGAGCTTGCCGTGTCCAGGGAATTGGGCGGTTGCAGTGGACAGGGGGAGAATTCAGAGGCAATGTGCGGCTGCAGCTAATGGAACTTGGTGAGTGGGGAAAGGGGGCATGAAGGGAGCTGGACAATGGTGCCCAGGTTTGAGGCTGTTAGAGGGGTCTCGCGTGGGGAAGGCACACGGGAGCATGGAGCCGACTCTGGGTGAAAGCCATCAAAAATGAAGATGTCGGGGCTGGACAGAGAGTGTTGGAGTTACAGCGCTTGCCTTACACATACCTGACCCCAGTTTGATCCCTGTCTCCACATATGGTCCCCTGAGCACTGCCAGGAGTGATTTCTGAGCACAGCAGGAGTGAGATAGAAGCACTGATGGAGGGGGCCCAAAAGAGAAACAAGTCAAAAGTTAGCCTCTGAGCACAAAGCCAGGAGGCTGCACCAGGATAGCCCAAACCCTGCCTCTTCCCCAAGTGATGATTTCCAGAAGAAACCCACCAGATGCCCAGGAGATACCCATTGGATCACTGACCCAGTAGTCATTGAAAACTTTAGTGTGGGACCAGAGAGATAGAACAGGGATGAAGGCACTTGCCTAGTATGTGACCAACTAGAGTTTAATCTCCACACCATATATGGTCCTGGAGCATTGCTGGGTGTGGGCCAAAAATCAAAATAAGTAAATAAATAAAAGTTTTTTGGGGGGGGGGCTGATATGGTCTTGGTGGACCAGCAGGGACGGAAGGCTGAAGGACTTAGAATGAGGAATGTACGTATGGGATACGAGGAAAATAAATGAGCAAGGAGATGTCCCCCAAGAGATTGTGGGGGAAAGGCGCGGCATGTGTTAGCTTCTGGGCTGACCAGAGAGACCATGGACCAGGGCCGAGACGGTGCTGAGCCAAACTTGGTACCCGTCAGTCAGAATGGGTCTGCAGGATGCAGACTCTGGGGGCCTAGGGGAAAAGCCTCGAGGCTACTGGAAGCCCGGGCTGCAGCTCGAGTCCCGTTTTACGGGGCTGGCCTGAGAGTGTGGGATGGGACCAAGAGACCAAAGGCCGGGCACTCACTGTTGCGTCCTTGTGCGTTTGCAGAATTCAAAGAAGTCCCGCCTGCCCATCCCCATCAAGACGTCCCGCTCTTTGGGGAGTATGTACCGGCGCCCGGGCACCCAGCGCCTGGTGGCCCAGCTGCAGGGCCAGGTCTTGGAACTGCAGGGGGAGCTGAAGGAGTTTAAAATCCGTAACAAGCACCTTCACCAGAAGTTGATCCTGGCTGAGGCCATGATGGAGGGGAGCCCGGCAGCAGAGCAGCCACTCCCGAACGGTAAGTACCCGAGGGAGGAACCGACCCTCCGCCTGCCTACAGCGCTGGAAATGTCAGCCGTGGAGGTCAGGCGGGTTTGCGTCTCTGCCACGTGATCACAGCAATTCATCTTCGCACAGTGGCAGGAAGGCGATGGGGAAAGTGGATTGGGTTTTTTCACTGTGCCCCGGAGTCTGGATCAGGGGGACGTGTGGGGCTCTCAGGGGGTTTCTGGTGGGTGACCTGGGTGTGTGATGGCTGGAATCCAGCTTTGGGGGCTTCATCCACGGAGCCCTCAGACGTATGGCAGGAGGGCATGTATTTGCCTCTTCCAGGCAGGCTGCCTAGTTGGGGCTCCTTGGGAGTACTCATCATGCCTGAAGCCTTCCTCTGGAAGATTGTCCCTGCTTCCCTTGGGGCTTCCCAAAGGGAGCCCCAGGATTAAAAGTATCCGGGGCAAATTCCCAAGACTTGGAGGGGGTTCCCTAGGGGTGTCTTTTAGCCCGGACAGATTTTCTCCTTCCCTTCCGCCCCTCCAGGCGGTGGAGAAAGTGGAGGGCCTTCCCAGGATGCTGCAGGGAGGCACGTCTGCCGCGCGGGGGCGCCAGTTCACCCACGGGAGCCGGGGACTGCTGCCTCCTGGTCGGAATTGCTGACTGCTAGCACGAGAGCTGCCTTCTCTGGATTTGCTCAGAGAGCACGTTTTGATCTTTGCCTGCCAAGCATTTTCTGGGCATCGGGGAGACAGTGAAGAAAATAGGCAAAAATTTCTGTTTGGCTCACATTCCTCTGTGTGTGTGTGTGTGGGTGTGTGTGTGTGTGTGTGTTAGAGGGTGAGGTGGGAAAGGACAGTGAGTTGATAGCAAATAAATGATCTGTGAGAACGAGGAGGGGTCAGGGCCTCACCACTCCCACCCACTCAGAATGAGGGCGTGAGATGCGGGATTAGGTAGACGGAGATTTTCTGGGATTTTACCTAGGGGGGTTGGGGAGCTCAGGGGCGGGCAATGATGGGAGCCTTGTGCCGCCCTTGGCAGCTGGAATAACTCCTGATACTCCCCAAGCCCTCATCGTGCCCCTCGAAAGGCACCTCTCAGGCCATGCCCTTGGCTGTCCTTGCAGGAGGAAGTTGTCGTTCCTGCCTGGTCCCCGGGGGAAGCTGCAGCAGGGGCCACAGTGTGGCTTAGCTCCCCTTGCTCTGTCTGACCCCCGGGCTCCATCCACACAGGCAGACCAGGGCCACTCTTCCCCAAAACCTGGGCTCCAGCAGAGACATTTTCTCTGCCATCGTGTCTCCTCTTGGCTTGGCACGAGTTGAGGTTAGAGGTTAAGCTGGGCTTGGGCGTGAGTGCTCTGTTCTTTCCCCTTCCGGAAGCCGCCTTCTCTCATTCTACCATCTGTCCACCCATGCATCTGATACTACTGTCTGTCTGTGTTTTCAACCGTGTGCACCATGTGTAGTGTGTGTCTCTTTGTGTGTGTGTGTGTGTGTGTGTGTGTTTGTCTGAGAGAGAGAGAGAGACAGAGGCAGAGACAGAGAGACAGACAGAGAGACAAACTGACAGACGGACTGAGCTTACTTAGAGCTCCCGGTGCAAGACAGGTGTTGGGGGCTGAATTTCTGAGTGAAATCATTTCTTGGCTGGGGTGACGCGGCCCACCGTGAGGCCCTGGCACTCTGGCCCAGGGTGGTGGTGGTGTGTGGGGGGAGAGTCACCATTTGCACCCCACCCCGCATTTCTTGCTGTCATCAAGCACCTCCGCCGGTTGCCTGGTAGCCCCAGGGACCTTGTGTGGAAAGTGGGCTCGTAGCTCTAGAATTCGTTTTCTCACTCCCGGTTTTTTAAGAGCCGGGACTTAAACCATTTTAGACAAGCCGCAGTATATTTATGCCTTTTATGTCCTGTTATGGCAGCTCGATGGATTAATTTTATCTTATAAATTGCATTTTGCCTCCCCAGTGCTTTTATTTTCCCTGTTGCAGCTTTGCGTTCCTTGCAGTTGCCTGGCCGGGTTTCCAGCCTGTGGTTTTCTTTATTTTTCTTCCTCTGTATGTGTGCCCTAGGCCAGCCCTTTGTGGGAGCAGCGTACCAGGAGAGCCCAGGAGAGCAGAAAGGACTGACCACCGTACCCTCTGTCTGGACGGACAAGGCGGCGGACGACGGTCAGCGATCCAGCCACGAGACGGGTCAGTTCCTGTCTTGTGGGTTTGGGGAAGCTTCGTGTGCCCGGCACCATTGGGATGTTTCCTATAAAAAGTCGTTGCTGGGGCCAGGGAATAGTACAATGGTTAGGGTGCAAGCCTGGCATGCGGCTGATCTGAGTTTGAGCCTTGGGATGCCCTCCCATCACCACCAGGAATATCCTGAAACCCCTCCCGCCCCGGCACTGCCAGTTCAGCACTGGAGGCCCCAAGCACCACTCGGCATGGCTCTGTAAGCCCCCGGCATAGTGGAGAGGGGTGAGGGTTGTCCCGTAAGCCCCTGGCACCACAGGCCCCCGCAGCACCGGCCTCAGGACCTTGCATTGAACCCCAGATCCAGTTGGCTGGAAGGGACCCCTCTGCCCTCAGCACTTCTTGGGAGCAATCCCTGCCCCTGCCCCCAGCACACACACACACACACACACACACACACATGTACACATGCACACACGCACACACAGTGCACGCATACACACATTCTCACACATACACACATGCACACACATGCACACACAAGCACACATACACACATGCACACGCACTTGCACACTCACAAACACACATGCATACTCATTACTAAATCCTGCAGCAGCTGTGTTGGCTCTTGTCATTGTTCTCAGTCCATCCATGGAGAAGCTGGGGTTGGTAAAGGCCTGGCCCAGGGTCGCCTCCCCAGGAAGTAGGGACTTCAGTCAGGGGGTAGCCAGAAGTCTGAGAGTCAGATTTCCAGGCCTGGGGTAGGGTCTGATGCTTCTCTGTCTAGCTGCTGGTCCTGGAGCTGTTGCCTGAGAGAACCTAGGCTGCCCCCACCACCTGGCGCCTCCTCACGCCCAGCCCTGTGGCAGCCGGTGTCCCTCTGGCCATGGCTGCTGTTGAGGTGGGGCCCGAGCTGCCCCCCAGAAAGGTCAGTGGGAACAGTGCAGGTGCGAGTGAGACCAGGCAAGCTGTATGTCTTTGCTTTCGAAGTGAGGAGGTATTAGAAGCACACAGGCAGTAATGAAGTAGAATACAACAGGCTACCATGTCCTTGTTCAGTCAGAAAGAACGAAGGCTTACAGTTTTTCTTTTCTATGTTATATTCTTTCTACCGTTTATCATTATCAATCATCATCATTATTATTTTGTTTCTTTTTTTGTGGGGGTGGGGCATTCTTGGTGATTTTCAGGGCTTACGACTGATGGGCTCGAGGGACCAAAAGGGGTGCCGGGAATTGAACCTGAGCCGGTCATGTATAAGGCAAACGCCTTCCCCTCTGTACTAGCTCTCTGCTCCCCTTTCTGGCCTTTATTTAAAAACAAAAAGAAGGGGCCAGCGCGGTAGTACAGCGGGTAGAGCGTATGTCTTGCACGCGTCCAGCCTGGGTTTGATCCCCAGCATCCCATATGGTCCCCTGAGCACCACCAGGAGTGATTCCTGAGTGCAGAGCTAGGAGGAACCCCTGAGCATTGTCGGGTGTGACCCCAAAAGAAAAGCAAAAGACAAGGCGAAAAGCATAGCTAGCCGGCCTGTTTCACTCCCTGAGAAAGAATTCCCTCAGGAATTCTAAATTCCCCGTGGACAAATGAGAGCCCAGACTTAGGGGTGGGGGGGCGGGGGGACCTCCGAGCCCTGAGCCAGATTCCTGAGGACGCTGGTGAGTGCGGCGGCTGCAGTGTGCCCGGCTTTGGTGAGACACAGCCTCCCCGGGGCAGAGGGGCCGTAGGGCAGTGCCAGCAGCGTGCAGGCTTTGCCAGCACCGGGGCCAGGCGAGGCTTCAGCTCTCTTGGTGCCCCGCTGCCGAAGTGCTTCCCTTTTCTCTCGAGCTTGGCTCCCATTCCTGCCCGGCCCCAAGTTCCCAGCTCTTGTGGAGGCCCAGCCAGTGCCTTAGGCTTTTAAATCTTTGCTGAAATGCCCCTTGCTTTTTGGGTGGAGGGGCCCTCCTGACTCCCCCACTTATGTAGACATCTCCTCAGCCCCTGTGTTTGGTTCTGGAACTGACCTGGTTGGTGACGGCACTCACCGTCACTCCTTTTCTTCTTCAGTAACCTCCACCCCCCACCCCGGGTATAGCTGAGGTGAGTGGGGTCCCCAGACCTGCCCGTGTCTGTGCCCTGGGGCTGTTGCATCTGCACTTCCCCTGAATGGAAGGCCCCAAGGGTTCAGGGGGCTGCTAGCACCCTGCGGCCACTCACTCGGAACTTGGGGCAAGTGCTGCTCGTGCCATGCCTCAGTTTCCTCGCCTGTGCAAGGAGAGCCATCACATAGGGCTTTGGCCGAGACTGAGCCTGCGTGGACGGGAGGCGCTCAGGGTGGTGACATCTGTCCCAAGGTCTTGCTCCGCGCAGGCTCCCATGGAGTCCTCTGCTGTTGTGCCCTCTCCCATCCCCTTCCCTGAGGATGTTCAAGGGCCCCGTGTAAGGGGCCAAGGGAGGATCACAAGAGCAGGGCCTTGTCACCATGCTCACCCTGGCCTGGGAGCCGAGAGATCAGACCCCTGCCCCGACAGGGAGCCAGAGAGGGGCCTTCTGTAGGGCACATGTTGGAGTGTGAGGTGTGTTTCACTGGAGGATGTAGAGTTCCAAGTGTAGGTCTGAGTGCAACTATGAGAATAAAACCTACCATTCTGTGATGGGTGTGTGTGTGTGTGTGTGTGTGTGTGTGTGTGTGTGTGTGTGTAGCTGCTCACGAGAGGAGATGTTGGGTCTTAGATCCATCCTTCCCTCATGATTACTTAATGAAAGTCATCAGAATTGATCTGTATCCCATGCGTGAACGTTGTTTCTGGCGTGAAATTCCTAGAATCACAGGCAGAGATACTTCCTTGTTCTGGTGGGAGATGGACCAGGCAGAGGCCTGCAGAGATCCGAAGATCCTCCCCCTGTCTTTTATGTATGTTCGGCAGCCGACTACACTCCCCCCCCACCCCCCCGCCCGCAGACCTGCCTAGATGCTTGGTGCCCCAGGCTCTCTCTGTGCCAGAGACTGGGATAGACGAATAGCACAGGGCTACCCCACGGGACCCTGGAGACTATTGATGATGACACGTTCTCCACTGTGAACGGGCTGTTTGAAGGCGCGACTGCTCAGTGCCATGCAGTCACTGCCTCCTAGGAAGGTTTATTGTCTGTGGTGTTTGCTTTGTGAGCTCTGGGACAAGAAGGAATTCACAAGGAGCAGATGCAGAACCCGCACAGCACAGGAAGTCTGACCTGGGGTGTGGGGTCCGTTCCTTTCTGAGAGATGGCGCACTCCTGTGGCCATGCTGTCGATTTTGCTCTGTTGCCCACAGCTCCCCTCGCCTCTCATGTGCCCTCTGCACCAGGCAGCTGCCTCCTCCTTCCAGTTTCAAAGGAGGGTTAGGGTTAAGTGCCAGAAGCCGCATTATTGGCAGATCATTGTCCCATTTGAGCCCAAGGAAACCAAAACCCGGATCCAGCACAGCCCCTCACAGTGAGCGACGTTCTTCCCAATTTGCAGATGAAACTACTGAGGTTAAGTAACATGCTCATGGGGCCGTGAACTAGTCAGGGCCCCAGCCAGAAAGCAGGTCTGTGGATCAGAGAGATGTGTCTCCCCTCACCATTATCTACTGCTGCCCATTTTTTTTCTTTTTGGGTCACACCCAGCGATTCCCAGTGGTTACTCTGGCTCTGTGCTTAGGAATTACTCCTGGTGGTGCTTGGGGAGACCATATTGGATGCCGGGAATTGAAACCAGGTCGGCCTTGTGCAAGGCAAACGCCCTCCCCACTGTGCTATCGCTCTCACCCCTCCTGCTGCCTTTTAAGTTTCCGAGCATCTCCTCCTGTTGAGCGGATCTTTCCCAGCCCTGCGTGCTGAGTGGTGTGTGAGCGTGACTGTAGCTCTGGACTCAGACCCAAGCTTGAGGCCAAGCGTGCTTGGTGCCTGGTGGATGCTGGGCTCGCTAACGCCCTACAAGCAGCGAGGCTGGGTGTGAGCGTGCATCACTTGGCTTCGATGCTTGCCCTTCTTTCTGCATCTTTACGCCACCTCTCACACCAATGGGGCTGCATCTTGGAGGCTTCACGGCGGCCAGAAGCAATGTTCCCTGCAGGTCTGTGTGAGGCAGGGGACATTGTGGGGAAACTGCCTGGCCCGGAAATGGGGAGACTGCCCTGCTGTGAATGTTTGGAACTGCTGCGCCTTCAGGGTGCTTCACTCAGGTCCCTTGGCTTTTCTCAAACCTGAGCTGATCAGGACCTGGTCGGGACCAGGTGCTGAAGCAGACGCCAGGAATGTGAAGAGCAAGACCAGGCCGGGCAGGCAAGGACCTGCAGTCCAGTGAGGGAGAACAAGGGCTCCCGGTTCCCAACAGCTGCAAGTGACAAATAACTTGTACTTAGTACCGACTAACTCATTGACTCCAGCATGAGTACTCAGCTCGCAGTGTGCTTGCGGCAGGTGACCCCTGCAAGGAAGAAGGACGCAGGGGGCTGGTGGGCTGGTGAGAGGTGGGCTGAAGGAGCAGGGGCCCTCGGGCTGTGAAGACTGTGCCAGGAGGGGTTTGCTTTGTGGGGACTGTTCCCAGGTTTGCAGGGAGGGGGCTTCTGAGCAGGGTCCCCCCTGTGTGATGGGAGAGTACAGAATTGGGACAGGGTTTCTGTGTGGCCCTCAGGTTGTGGAGATAGAGGTGTTAGGTGGGGAGAGGGAATGGTCGCTGAGTCAGATTTACTCTCTGGAGCACTCACTCTGAGGGGAAGACGGGCTGAGAGGTAAGAAGGCAGGATGTGGGGCTGGAGCGATAGCACAGCGGGTAGGGCATTTGCCTTGCATGCAGCTGAACTGGGTTCAATTCCCAGCATCCCATATGGTTTCCCGAGCATTGCCAGGACTAATTCCTGAGTGCAAAGCCAGGAGGAACCCCTGTGCATTGCCAGGTGTGACCCAGAAAGCAAGAAAAAAAAAAGATGTAGTCTGGACAGTTCATGAGGAGGCTCTGGGCTCCGTGATCTGGGCTCCGTGGCGGCTGTGAGGAAGGGCACAGAGTTAGACGGTCACCGCAGCAATCCTCACACTGCTGTGTTTGCTTCTCAGACCCCGAGACCCGCCAGCCCGACGACCTTCCCATCTCTCTGGTGCACAGAGAGACAACCTCCCCGGACCTTTCCGACCCGACTTCTGTTGGGACCTCCGCGGACTGCAAGAGCCAGTGCTCCGTCACTGGCAGCGGGACGCAGGAGTCGGACGCCTCAGACGACACAGCCTTCCTGAAGCGGAAGATCTTGGACCTGGAGGCGGAGAACGAGGCCTACCGGCATTTCCTGTCCCAGCTGCGGAAGCGCGCGCGGTGCAGTGAGGCCATCATCACCGTCCTGCAGGACGGCGCCGGCAAGTCCGCAGGCAGTGCCGACGAGGAGGAGATGACGTTTTCGAGTCTGCACCGGGTCCACTACGTGAAGCATATGCAGATCCTCCACCCGCTGACCCCCGAGATGATGGGTGATGATGGGGTGCTCGAGAGCCTCCAGCAGCAGTTGGTGGAGCAGGACTGTGCGTTGCAGAAGGGGCAGAACTTGGACGTGGACTTGTTCAGTGATATCCGTCACCTGCCCAGTAGGTTCCAAGATCTCTCTCCATCCAGGTGTGTGTGGGGCTGGGGGTGGGGGGTGGGGAGTTCCACGGGCCTGTAGCACCCCTTGTCACCACCAGGGTGGTGCTCATGAGCTGACAGGGAAGGCTTGAGGGTGTGCCCTCCCCCCACCCCCCACCCCCCCAAGAGGAACCTGGGGAGGGGCA
>JAOXYA010030439.1:0-13018 GCA_028565675.1 Sorex palustris
AGTAACAACAAAGTCTCCAATGGAGATGTTACTGGGCCCGCTCGAGCAAATCGACGATCAACGGGAGGGCCTTTACTAAATAAATAATTAAATATTTAAGAGACTCTTGATAAGCACTGGAGGAATTCAGTGGAGGTGGGGTTTGGAAATGAGGAAAGTGGTTGTGATGAAAAGGGGAGAGAGATATTCCAAAGGAAGCTACATCAGCAAAAATATTTGGTGTTAGAGAACTCCTAGAGATATTTCACAACAAAAATGTAATGGAGAGAATATGAAAAATTCCAAAGGAACATGAAAATTCATAGTAGTATATAATTGCTTCTCACTCTGTGCACCAAGTTTCAGAGTAAGAAAAGGAAGCAGGTGTTGTTCAAATAACGTTTTTATCCTAAGAGGGGATCTCACAAACAATGCTCAGGGGGCCTTGGACCCTCTCCCAGCAAATCTCACTAAGAGTCAGGGATCTGGAGTTAGTCATTATCTAGCTTTATATCCCTGTTCTGCCTCTTCCTTTGGGGGTCATCTTGGAAAGGAGGCAATCTGTCTAAACATCCATTTGCTCATCTATACAGTAAATGACTATAGTTTCTATCTCTTAGGCTGTCAGAAGGATCAAATCAAACAATATTTATAAAGAACTTAACTCAGTGCTTGGCATCTAGTAAGCTCTTGGTTCTGTTGTTCTATTGATTACTATTGTCATTAGTAGTGAACAATCATCAGAATTAGCATAGCCTGGGGGCCCAAATCTAACTCTAATGGAAGATGATGCATTTCAGTCCTTGCATGAGAGGAACTGAAAGATGAGTTTTTATAAATGCCTGAGTTGGGGGAGGAGTAAATGCTTTGTCTATAGTGTTCAGTGGTCCCAGGTTCATCTAAGAGGTCTATTGCTAGGCATATTACAAACATAAACCAGGAGGATGAAAGCAGGCAATTTGATTTCTTCCTCTTAAAAAAACTGAAGTAATATGGACTAGTAACTATAGCTAAGTAAACCCCCAGCCAAGGACTTATTGTCCTCTTGGTGAGATAGAACAATTTCATAATTTTTTTAACTAAAGTTTTTTTTTATATATATAATTCCATTAGCTATTTAGTGGCAACAAGCAATATAAAATAAATTATTTTGGGCCTTCTATGGGGACAGGCTTAGAGGTGGGAAAATGGGGACAATGGTGAGGGAAGGTCTCCGTGCTGGTGGGATTTGGGATATTGAATGTCTATAACAAAAGCATCATAAATAATTTTGTAAACCACAGCATTTAAATAAAGTGGGAAAAATTGAGGAAACATGGGTCTATGAGAGTGTAAATATTACACTTTAAGGGTACGATGTTACCACACCACATCCACCTGCACACTGCCCAGACCTTTCTGCCACAGTCCATAAGTCTCTGCCACCGTCTCAGCTTACTCCCACCCCTTGGTAACTTCAGTTCTATGGCCAAAACCTAGTTTGTTTCCATTAGACATGGACTCCCCCTGTTCTGTTCCTATATATACCAAATATGAGTGAGACCATAAGGTCTTTATATTTCTCCTTTTGACTTATCTCCTTAGCATGACATTCTCCAATTCCATCCACATTGTCATAAATCAAGATTTCATTTATCTTTGTAAAGAAATGATATTACATTGCATGTATATACCAGATCTTTTATATTTACTCATCTGTTTTTGGGTACTTGGAATGTCTCCAGATCTTGGCTATTGTAAACAGTACTGTGATGGACACAGGTGTGTATATATCTTTCAAAATTAGTATTTTGTGTTCTTTGGATAGATACCTAGGAGTGGAACTGTTGGAACATATGGTAGTTTTTTTTTTTTTTAATTTTCTTGAGGCATCTCCAAACTGTTTTCCATAGTATCTGGGCCAATTTACATTAGTACTAGCAGTGAATGAGGATTCCTTTTTGTCCACACCCATGTCAGCTCTTGCCTCTGAGTTTCCTATATCTTATTCCTTCTTTTCTTCTTCTGGCCAACCCCACAGACAACCCCACAACCCCACACATGGGCCTCTAAAAGCCTCTTTCCTTTGGTAACCCAAACAGATCCAGCTCCTCTTGCTCCTATGTCCTCCACGGCATTTCTAACTACGACTGGAAACTCTCTGGTGTGCCTGAGGGTGAGGAAGCAGGAGAGCAGGTGAGGCCCTTTTCAGCAGCCCTGAGGAAACTGACTGAAGCTGTGGCCCTTACAGGCTATGGAGGCCAGTGGAACCAAAGAGGCCACTTTCCCTTCCCTCATCTGGAACTGTCTTCATCTTGCCTGGAGCAGAGTATTCCTCTTGTAGACTAGCCCTTACAAGAAACCAGAGCTTTCTGGCCATTAGGTCCTTTCAGTTTGACAGTTAGAAATTGAGAGAGACTGGCTTGGGGGAGGGTGGCAGAAGGGATACTGTAGACATTGGTGGTGGGAAATTTCCACAGGTGGAGGGATGGGTGTTGGAACACTATCTGGCTGAGACCCAACCATGAGCAGCTTTGTAACTGTGTAATCTCATGGTGATTCAATGAAAGAAAGAAAGAAAGAAAGAAAGAAAGAAAGAAAGAACAGAAAGAAAGATAGATAGAAAGAACAGAAAGAAAGAAAGAAAGAAAGAAAGAAAGAAAGAAAGAAAGACATTGCTCCCGAAAGTCTTCCCTTTTGTAGGCCTCATGGGGTTGGTGTGTATAAAGAGGGGTGGGAGGTGGGGTAGAGGGGGATGCAGGGGTAGCTCTTGTAATAGAAGAAGAAGGTTGCTTAGGGTGCAGGAAATCTGAAGGGAGTCCTTTACCACTACTATTCCAACGTCCAAGGGGATCAGCCTTTGTCAGACCAGGATCTTTGACAACTGTTATGTTGACCCTGGGGACCCCTCAGTGTTCTGACTGCTCCCAGGCCTGGAGGAGGGGCCGGAAGTCTGGTTTCCTGAGGGCTCAGAAGGACTCCAAGAAGTTGGCAGGGTGACATCATCTGAGTCACAGATCTCAAGAGAATATAGAAGGAGTTTGCTTTTCTCAAGTATTTCTTCATGTAATATGAGACTTTGCCTTCTACATGGAATGGGGGCTCTCAAGCTATGGGGATGAGGTGCTTTTCCCTGGGAGACCTCATGCCAATGACATCTGAGCCGAATGGGGAAGAGAATCAGGGATAAGAAAGAAATTGGACATTCTGTGACTTGGGAGTGACCATTGAAGCTCAGATTGAAATGATCCTGATGATCTCGGGGCTCACAGGTCCTGCTCCTATATTGGCTTCTGCCCCCCTTTCCCCCCCACACATGAAGAGGCTGAGTGATCCTGCTTTTCTGGTGTTGATTGACATGGGGGGAGTCATGCCCTGCTTGGAAGTTCTAAAGTCCAGTTCTGGAGCCTGGAACTGGAATGAGACCAGTGCTGTGCTTGGGTGTGGGAGGCAAGACTATGGAATGAGTAGAGATGAAGGAAGAAAAGGGCTTTTGCAAGAGTTGCCAGTGGCAGCTCAACACTTTCCCCCAGGTGTCTGGGTTGGTGAGGCCTGCCTGGTTGAAAGCTGGGGAAAGGTCTCAGGAGCACTCAGCAGTGCTGTTCAAACTGAGAGGAAAGGCCTGGCCAATTAGGTGCTGACTGTTGGGTGGGCAGAGGTGAGGCTGTGATAGTCCAGTGAAGAGACAGTTGTCAGCAGGGACGGGAGAAAGTGAGAACCACTCTGGCTGGGTCTGCCGATTCCTACTGCTGCTGTTTTGCTCAAGAGTTAAGTGTTGAGCGGCTGTTTCCGGAGTCGCTTATCTCTCCTGACCAGCTCCTCAGCACTCACTGGGCCTGTGAAGCGGTCCTCTGCGCATGACCTCGGAGCTACCCAAAGCCTCTCTCTCTCCTCCAAGTCCAGTAGTTAGTGGCAGTGACCTTATCTTCCCAGGAGGCCCAGACTTCCCAAGAAGTGGTGGCGCTGGGATGTAAGCCCAGGTTGGCCAGAGCCCAAAGATCAGGCTTCGTACCAAGGATTCTAGATAATCTTGCCCACAGAGTGAGGGGCTGGGAAAGAATAGATTGCCTGCTTCTGGGCTGGGGCTGAGCATTCTCTCAGGAGACAGAGGTCACTGGAATATTTTTTTCTGGCAAAAGCAGAGGGAACCTGGGAAGGTGTCCTCTGTTTCTTGCACTTCCCTCTTAAGAAAAGCAGGGGCAGGAAGCTATTGGTCTTGTCCTAAGTATTTAAGGCAGAAAATCTGCCCGTGAAAAATCTGGTCTGGCAATATTTAGCTCCAAGCTCTTTTAGTACATGCAGTCACTTGGAAGGGACATTTGGAATTTGGCTCTTTGGACACATTTTCCCAACAATACACTCAAGTCATGTAAGCATCTATTACCCTTCTCAGTGCTCAGAGACCTGAAGTAACCCTAATCCAGTGGAGCTGGATGAAATCTGGGTGAAGCAGAAGGGGCCAGCCTTTTCATTCCAGGGGAGAAGAGACTTGAGCAGTTTTATTTATTTTATTTTACTTTATTTTTTTTGGGGGGGGGTCACAACGAGTGATGCTCAGAAGTTACTCCTGACTTTGTGCTCAGGGATCACTTGTGATGGTGCTTGGGGGACCAGATGGGATGCTAAAATCAAACCCGGGTCAGCCACATGCAAGGCAAGTGCTTTACCTGCTGTATTATCTCTCCAGCTCAGGAAAGACCTGTAGTAGAGCAGGAGTGAAGGATAAGCTTGGTATTGTTGATGGAAAATTCATCAGATGCTTTAGGCAGCACTACAGAACACATTTGCATTTATCGTCTGTATGGGTACTTCTGGTGATTTCCGGCCAGACATAGAAAAATGTGAGGTTTTCAGAAGTATTTTCTAGAGGTAAGCCACTAAGTTTCACATCAGAAGGGTACAAGATTAGCATTTTAGCAACATGGCTGCAGGAATATATGCTGTATTGAGTGGAAGAATTTTTAGTATTTCATTTCACAAATAAGGATAGGCAGAGCAGGTAATTCATCAGGAGACAGAGTCTTTCCACAAAGGCAGAAGAGCAAAAAGTGTGAAGGTCTCTGTCAGGAAGAGCAGATTCTATTCCCTAGGTTTTCTAATTTGGGAGCCCAGAAGGCCATTCAAAGCCCCAAATTTTCTTGTGGGGCACTAAGTCCTCCTCTTTTCTATTGCAGAGGTTTAAAAAATGGTGTTGTCAGGTCTGTGGGCTGGAGAAAGGAGAGACAGGTGCCCTGAGTCATGAGGATCCTCAGCTTTTCATTTTCTTTTGAATTTTTGGGCCACACTAAGTGGTGCTAAGGGTTTACTCCCTTCTCTGCACTCAAAAATCATCTTGTCAGGGTTCAAGGGACTATATGTGGTACCGAGGATCAAATCCACGGTTAGTCATATGTAAGGCAAGCACCCTTCTGACTGTGCTATCCCCTGCCCCTCATCATTTCTTTGATCCAAGGTATGTATTTAGATACACATAAAGACTGGGAAGACACCAAAGCTTTGGGTTACTCTTTTTCTTTTTTGCTTTTTGGGTCACACCCAGTGATGCTCAGGGGTTACTCCTGGCTCTGCACTCAGGAATTACTCCTGGTGGTGCTAGGGGGACCATATGGGATGCTGGGAATCAAACCTTGAACCTGGGTCGGCTGCCTGCAAGGCAAACACCCTGCCCGCTATATTATCACTCCAGCCCCCTTGCCCCCACTCCTTGGAAGTTGACCACACACACACAGAGTCTGAGTGCGACCCCAGAATTCCTGTTGGGGCAGCTGCCCTGACTCCTGACTCCTATTAACACGTTTACTGGCTGGTCTCCAGCCCACAGTAAGCCCGGGGCCTCTTTCTGGATGACACACATCCCCCATCCCCAGCCTCCAGGGTGGGCGCTGGAAGCTCCATCTTGCCTCCTCTTGCTCCCTGAGCACCTGGCATCCGGACAGCGCCCCCATCCTCCTGGCACCTAGAGAACCCCATCAATTCCCAGAAGACCAGCAGCTGAGGAGCTGGGGGTTGGGCTCTTTCTGGGGTGCCTGTTCTGTGTTCCCCGAGTGATATCAAAGCCCACATTGACCCCTGCCACATCTGGAAACATCCAGCCTGTTAAGTAGCCCCATAAACCCGGCTATTCCACCATCAACCAGGTTCTGAGCTCAGGAAAGTCTTAGCGTGGCTAACTGCTGTGTCATGGGTCCTGATAAGCTCTCCACAGGACACATCTGCAGAAAGACGTGTCTGCTAAAGGATGAGCCCAGGAAGCTCCAAAGTGAGGCATGACCCTGAGGTTTTTGGAAAGTGCCAGAAAAATCCCGTGAAAGATGAAGCTGGGGGCACGATGGTGAAAGAGTCCACCCAAGTTCCATGCCTCGGTTTCAGAAACGTGCAAGTCCTTATCACCCAGTTTCACTTGTGTTGGGTTTCAGAAATCTCCTCCTGGGGCTCAATGCTGCCTCTTGTTCTGGCTTGGGCGCACACTCAACCCTTGCCAGCAGCAGAACAATAGCCTAACTCTTAGGGGATTCTGTATGAACGCCGTCAGGCTGGAAGCCATGGGGATCAACATCAGACCCAGACTGCTGAGTCTCGTTTAAGAACCACAAGAACCCAGATCTTCCCCAGAAGCAATGAAAGCCTGGATATCTCTGCGTGTAGATGGAGTTTCTCTGTCTTAGACGAGTACTGACTGGACAAAACAGTACGGAAATGTTCTTCGAGTAATACATTTCGTCTTTGTGCAGTGTCCCCCGAATCCGGTGGTGGCTGCCATGGATTTCACACCGCATGCAGAATCCACAAAGCAGCTGCCCACCCGAGTACCCGCAGGCCCGCCTCCAGCTATGTGTGAGGTAGAACAGGCACCTTCACGTGGGCCCGCCGAAACCCTCTCCCCAGTCAGGCGCCTCTCGGGTATCACATGCCCTGGGGTCAGAGATGAGACTACGAAAAAAGAGATGCTGATCTGCAGAAAACAGGGAGAAGGAGAACCGGGTTCCCCACCCCGCCATAAAGAAAGGGAAAGGAACCCAGGTGGGGCGGAAGCCAGAGACCCTTGATGTGACGGCATGGCTGGAGGGCAGAGGGCAGCTGAGGGTGCAGCCAGAAGCCTGTACTGGGATGGAGCTATGAGAAGGGGTCAGAGGGGCTTGTCCCCAAGACCCCTCCTCCAGAGGCGGGTTGGGAGAGAAGGCTCAAAGGAAGGAGGCAGAGGAGTAGGACTGGGTGTGGCCAAGTGCGGAGGGAGGGGACCAATGTCTGTTTGCACAGTTTTACGATCAGTACCCGAATATTCCAGAAGGTGGTGGGGAAGGTGTCTAGAGAGTGAGGCAGAACAGTTTCAAGAGACTCAGAACAGCAGCCAGCAAGTAGCAGAGCTAGGAGCCGCCCAGGGGAAAGTTTAAGAGCTGGGCTAAGAGGCCCTCAGGAGGGGTTACAAATAAGGAGCTTTGTTGTCTGAAACAATGGGGTGACAACAGCCAACGCAGCTGACTCACATTTCCAGTTGCAGGTAGGATGAGAACCTGAGGCATTCCACTCAACCCAACTACAGCCAGGCTGAGGGAGCCTTCTGCCTTCTGAGAAGTCCAGTCCAAGAGCAGGATGTGGCAGCTACAGAGTTGCTTCTCCGAGCAAGTTGAGTATGGAAGGAGGAGCCCACGACCCTACCTACTGTGACCACCGCCTCAAAAAGGCACAATCTCATGAGCCTCAGAATGACTCATCCGCACCTCTGTGATTTGGGGACACCACTGCTGCCCACTCCCTGCAAACTGTCACTGTTGTCACCACGATGGCACCCACATCCTGGAAACTGTGTTCCAAGGCCTCTCTATGGTCCCTTGAGTTCTCTCATCTGTACTCCTAATTACATGCTCCTTTCATCTGTCACTGTGTCAACATTCTCACATCCCAAGAGCACCAACAGGAAGTCCCTGACGCGTCACCTCTTTTATGGTTGTGAGCCGGTCACATTTTCTAGTGCTTTCTTTAAAGAACAAGTGACACAGCTGTTCGGGGCACCCTCCCTGAGCTGAGCCTGAGGAGGAAGCAAAAAACAGAAGGTCTGTATGGTGGAAAGCATGAACTTTGGAATCAAACAAATGTATTTGAATTCTGGCTCCATCCTGCATCAATGAAGTAACCTCACGCAACTACATGAATTTGGGGGAGATTTGGCTTCTCCAAGTGGGCAAGATCTGCTGCTGGTGCTCAAAACTTAATGGATTGGTTCAAAAATGGGGACATAATATCTGCAGAGGAGACCTGGGAAAAACTAATTACATGCACCTGCTATAGGATTCAGGCTTTAATATCTGCACATCTATCTGTCTCACAGATTCTGTTCTCTGCCCTGATATGAAGACAGGTGTCCCGCAGTCTATGATGCTGATGAGATCATTCCTGGTCCAAAACATCATGGGGAATTTACTTCTCTATAAAATAGTCTCTAGAGCAAGGCTTTTCATAAATTGTGACCCTTGAATATCTCAGAATGCCCTTGGACACTAATCAATAAGTACATAAATGTAAAAAGCAAACAAACATTGCAGACTCCAAGCACTACATACACTTATCTTTCAGAATAAAATGTTCCTCCACATCAAACAGTAAAAACTCTAACAGGACATTTTCAATCGGCAACTTCATAAAACTTTGATAATGCCCAAAGCTAAGATATGATTCTCTAGGAGGTCAAGAAACCCTCAACTGAAAAACAGCACGCAGGAGAGTTTAAAAACCTATCATGGAACACAGAGACATACTACAATTTAAAATTAAGAAAAACCACCACAGGGGCTGGAGCAATAGTACAGTGGGTAGGGCGTTTGTCTTGCACACAGCCAACCCGGGGTCGATCCCCAGCATTCCTGGGCACCGCCTGGAGCAATTCCTGAGTGCAGAGCCAGGAGGAACCCCTGAGCATCGCTGGGTGTGACCCAAAAAGCAAAAAAAAAAAAAAACACCATAAATAAATGTCTGTGTGTAGTACAAAGAACATTAGAAAACACACCTGCAATAAAATGACTTCTAGTCCCTCTAGTTGGTTTTGAGAATTATCTTTGAAATACAGCTCAAGGATTAGAAATGAAACCATCAAAATGCCAGGTCAATCATAAGGATGAAAATCTCTCCCAGCTGACTCATGACAGTTCTTCGACCTAAACCCACTTGAACAGCTGTTGTCCAAGTGGGCCGTCCATAGGAAGGACTGCTTCACCTCTGAGGACACCAGAAGCAAGCCAGGGAGAGAGTGGGGTCCATGGCAGTTGCTGCACTGTGGAGAGCACAAAGGTTGTGGGGTGGAGGTCAGCGCCACTCTCAAGGTGAAGGTCGGACAGGGGCTGGCTGTGAGGGTTCAGACAACCAGCATGGGGCGCCCAGGGTCTCAAGCCCAGCACCCGTCAAAACCCTATAGTCATGTCCACAGCCTCAAGGCCTCACAGCAGGACAAGGGCTGGGACTGTGTTAATGGTCTTCCCACGCCAGGGAATTCCGACAAGCTGTCAACACAGAGTTGGGACGGTCCGCCACTGCTGGCCACCTACAGTACCCATCCACGCAGAGGAGGAGACGGCAGGGCCTTCCCCACAGGCCCGCTGCCATCCTCAGTCTCACTGTCCTCCCTGCCTCGAGGTCACCCCAGGGAAGAGCCTGACATGCTTCCCTCAGCGGGGGATGTTCTGGGTCTCTGAAGAACCAACGTGTTGCACGTGGCACCGTCCTCTCTCCTTGAGGACAGTCAGACTCCTCAGCGGCCTTCACATCACACTGGCCTGTGGTGACGAAACGGCAAATGAAGCACCACACAGCCTGGGCAGCTCAACCTGAGCATCCCATGGATCTCGGCCAAGACACTACTTGCTCCTCTGCAGTGTCACAGCAAACGCCTCTCTCTGGCTTCAGCCTGACATCACGCTCCTTTGACCCCCATGATTAGTTACTAAAAATTCAGCATGTTTGCTGCTGAGAAACTGTTTAACTTCAGAAGAAGTATAGACTCGGGGTTCAGGGAAGTACAAGGGAAGGATGAAGGAGCCCTCAACAGCGTCAGAGTGGGAAAGAGGGAATAGACAAGATGAAGGCAGACAAGGCCGACCTTGGCCATTGTGAGTCAGAAGATGGGAAGTCTGAGGTGCAAATTCTGAGGAGATGGCAGGAGTCAGAGTCACCACAGAAACAATGTGTGTGTGTGTGTGTGTGTGTGTGTGTGTGTGTGTAGGTCAGCTGGAATACATAATCAACTGTCCACTGAAGAAGAGTCAAAGCCAGAGAGCCCCCAGGTCTGAAGCACCCATGAGGATGAGGCAGCCAACTCTCTTTCTTTCCTTCACAGGAGACTGAGTTTTTACATGCAGTGAAGGGGTTTGCTTTCGGTGAACAATCAACAGATCCTTTTACCTGAAAAGCAGACTGGGGTTGGAGGACGTGGGTGTGTGACCCAGAGCCCTTTCAGAGAAGGTGATAGATGTGGCAGGAGGGGAGAACGATGTTGCTTTCTGAGGGTACAGCCGTGCTACCTGGGGTTTCATGCAAATGCTCCCGAGGCGTGAAGGGCAGTCTGGGGTACCTGCCAGATACCATAAATCGTGAGCCTCTTCCCAACGCCCCTGAGGAAACGCGTGAACCTCTCGCAGCTATAGGGGAAGGCGGATCCCGGGAGAGTCTGGGTTGATTTGGGTCTAAGGGCCAGGAGTGCTGCAGGAAATGACATGGGGGGGATCTCGGGGGGGGGGGTGGTCCGGTCAGAACACCATGCTGACTCACAGAGTCTGTTGACCTGCCAAATTCGACCGTGGCCATCTGTCGCTCACTGCTTTATGGTCTTTGTTTAGGCGTGGCCTTATGCCGGCCAGAGCAGGCTCAAGGAGACAGCAGGGCAGGGCAGGAAACCCATGCTGGAGCAACCTGCCACCATGAGTCAAGATTTCTATGGTCTTCACTTTCACATCATCTAAATTTAGTGAAAACACAGCTCCTCGCTTGCTGCCCACTGTACCCCCCCCGCCCCCCACCGACTTTCCAGGCTATTTTGAATTCTTGCAACTT
Organism: Sorex palustris; assembly: GCA_028565675.1. Classification (NCBI taxonomy): domain Eukaryota; kingdom Metazoa; phylum Chordata; class Mammalia; order Eulipotyphla; family Soricidae; genus Sorex; species Sorex palustris. The sequence goes on from JAOXYA010030439.1 coordinate 10,996, forward strand.
TCACGGGTGCTGAGTCTAAGCTGGGTTCTATTTCAGGGCCAGATTATGGGGGGTACAGCTGTTAAGCAAGAGCCTTGCTTTCCCGGAGGGTTAGACACCAGCAAGCAGGAGATAAAGCAGTAAGGAAAGCTCCAGAGAGCAGGAGAGGAGGCAGGAGGGCAGGGGATGGTAAAGGGGGGCGGCAGGGACCCAAGAAGAGGTGCTGGAGGAGGGGAGCCCCAGAGCACAGACAGCATGACAGGACAGGGGGAGGGGCATGGCTAAGCCCTGGCTGGGGGCTCATGCCATAATCACCTGGGCAAAACCCCAGGGGTCATAGGGACTCAATATTAAAATCTAAACAGGGAGGAGAGATAGCACAGTGTAGGGCATTTGCTGCAGGTGGTAGGGCCAGGTTCAATCCCTGGCACCCCATATGGTCCCTGAGTGCAGAGCCAGGAACAAGCCCTGAGCATGACCAGATATGGTCACAAATGAACACAAAATGGATAACAAACAAGGAACTGCAACCTCTGTGCCACCTTCATAGACTGCCTTAAAACAAAAACAAAAGCACCCAAACCAAATGGAGACTTCCTCGGTTTTGGAGAACCTTCCAGAAGCGAGCACATCATCCCCCCTCTCTCATTGGGAGGTACTTTATAGCAGAGAAATGCACCCCCAAAACAGATTAACTGGGAAGAAGATCAATAAACTTAGAAGACTGTAGTATTAGATTAAAAATAAGGAAAGAGAAAGAAAGAAAGAAAGAAAGGAAGGAAGGAAGGAAGGAAGGAAGGAAGAAAGAAAGAAAGAAAGAAAGAAAGAAAGAAAGAAAGAAAGAAAGAAAGAAAGATCCCTGTCCTTCCATAAGGGTCCCTTTCATGGTTGCCCAAACAAAACTGCTTCTGGAAGGTTCTGCAGGGAATGGTCATTAGCACATGCCAGTGCCAGCCTTGTGACTTTTACTAATAGCATGACTAGATGGTTTCATCACTAGAGCCGCATTTGAAATCTCTTATTATTCATGGTAGTAAAACTTGTTGGATAGGACACTAGTCAGGGAAAGGGATAAGCAGGCGGAATAGACACAAGGGCAGGGGCAAGCAACACCTGTCTGGGGTGTTGTTTCTAAGTGGGAGACGTGATGCCTCCCCTCCCCTCTGGCGACCTAACCCCAAAGGTAGCTTGAGAGATGGCAGCTGAAAAGGAGGGACCCAGCTGCACCATCTTTTTACAGGAATGAGGAACACTTGAAGAGTTTTGTTTCAGAGCAAGCGGGCATTTTAGCCTCAGAAGCTTTGTTTTAAGACAAAACCCTGGGTCTGGCTCGATGCTTCTCAATCTGTTTTACAGCGGCCATGAAGCAGAGTGAAACCCATTATCTACAATAAGGATTTTTATGTAACACCATTTTGACTCACACAACACATGATTCAGGTGTTATAGTTTTTCATGGGCCAGCAAGAAAGTTCACCTGGCCCCATGTTTGGGCTCTCTTGGTCTCTGTAAACACTCCAAGCTATATGAAAAATTTGAATTTTTTTGTGAAATTTTTTGAAGCTCCTATGAAAGTCTAAATGAGGTCCAGCATCCAAAGTAGGGCATGTTCTAACTGATGTCCAGGGAAATCAAACAACTCACTGGTGAATCACTTGGAATCTCCATCTGATTCTTGGATGTTTTCTCGTTTCACTTCAACAGGGATTTAAGAGCTTTCACTCCATCTTAGTATCGGTTTTTCTTTTGTTCCCCCACTTAGTTTTAACTGCACTGTAGCACTGTCCTCCAATTGTTCATTGATTTGCTCCAGTGGGCACCAGTAAATAAAAAAGGTCATCACACAATATTCTTTTGTCATCTAGATTTATCATAGGTCTAGAAAACACAAATTAAGTCTTTTAAAGATTAAAAACTTCACTTAAATATTTTATAGAAATTGCAATATTATGCCAGATTTAGCAAGCATAGTCTTATATTCTAGGTAGTTGTATTTTTTTCCTTTTTTTTATTAGTGAAATACCATGAGGTACAGTTGTAGATT